>RQWE01000484.1:982-12164 GCA_004028395.1 Leptographium galeiforme
GGGGGGGAAAGGGGGCGTTGGATGGGGAGAGGGAAGGCGGAGAGAGTAGGATGGGGGACATCGAAACGGTCTACGAGTACGTCGTCCCCATTGGACTTGGACAACACATGTCTGGAAAATTGAGCTATTTCTTGCGCTATTTCTTACAGCACTTGCCCGCGTTTTACAGCAATGTCCCACGTTCCTACAGCGCTTGGCCCGTTGCAATAGCAGTCACGGCGCCCCACTACGGGTGTCTCGTGCACGGTCCACGAAGCGAGCCTCCCCGCTCTTATCTCAGCCGAGCGACTTTGTCTCGACCCAGTGGTGCTCTCTCACTCTCTCCATCTTCCGCACCTGTTTGCGTCCCTCGCGCAACACACCGCTCCCGCGACCGATCTGCTCGCTGTCCCGACCGCTGCACCGGGGCTCTCCTCCCGCGGGGCTCTCCTCCGCCTCACTTTCGCTCTGGCCCTTGTTCTTTTTCCGGCCCTCGTCTTGCTTCTTGCTCCTCTTCCTCGTCATCATCCACCCCCCCTCTCCCCACCATGCCGGACAACACGGCGACCGGGCCGCCGACGACGACGGCGCCCGTGTTCGACTTTGACATGCGCAGCGAGATCAAGAAGCCCAAGAAGCGCAAGGTCCTGCTGATGGGCAAGAGCGGCTCCGGCAAGTCGAGCATGCGCTCTATTATTTTCAGCAGCTATCTTGCGCGGGACACACGACGGCTGTGGGTTTTTCTTTTACATTGTTCTTTTCCTTTCGTTTGCCTTGCAGCTAACTTTTCCCACAGAGGCGCCACCATCGACATTGACCTCTCCCAGGTCAAGTTCCTCGGAAACCTCACGCTCAACCTCTGGGACTGCGGCGGCCAGGAGGCCTTTACCGTCAACTACCTGTCGCAGCAGCGCCAGCACGTCTTTAGCAACGTCGGCGTGCTCATCTACGTCTTTGACATTGAGTCGCGCGACGTCGAGCGCGACCTGGCCACGTACGTCTCCGTCATTGCCGCCCTGACCCAGTACTCGCCCGGCGCCAAGGTCTTTGTGCTCATCCACAAGATGGACCTGGTCGTGGCCACGGCGCGCGAGGCCGTCTTTTCCGACCGCGTGCGGCTCGTGCGCCAAAAGACGAGCGACTATCTGCGCGGCCGTTCCGGGTCGGGCTCGACTCTGGGCGCCGACGCCGACGCCGCCGTCAACGACCTGGGGCTGACGCCCTTTGCCACCAGCATCTGGGACCAGTCGCTCTACAAGGCCTGGGCCAGCATCATCCACGACCTGGTGCCCAACCTGAGCCTGATTGAGACCAATCTCGGCCACCTGGGCCGTCTGGTCGAGGCCGAGGAGATGCTCCTGTTTGAGCGCACCTCCTTTCTCGTGGTCTCCCACTGGAACAGCCCCGAGGGCATCCGCAACCCGTGCGAGGACCGCTTCGAGCGCATGAGCAACATTCTCAAGAGCTTCAAGAGCTCGCTCGCCCGCTTCACCGGCACGCCGCGCAACGCCGAGCAGTTCAACCTCTTTGAGCTGCGCTTCGGTCTCCGCTGCAGCCTCTTCATCGGCAAGTTCACCACCAACACGTACATTCTCGTCGTGCTGCCGCCCGGCGAGGCCCGCTACAACGCCGCCCTGCTCAACACCCAGATCGCCGCCAAGCAGTTTGAGTTCCTCGACGTCCCCGTCGGCCTCACCAAGGACTACAGCCAGCCCAAGGGCCTGCCTCCACCCCAACAACAGCAATTGCACCAGCCACAGCAGCCGCCACAGCAGCCGCCACAGCAGCCGCCACAGCAGTCCCAGCAGCCGCCATCCACAGCGCCCTCGGTCCAGTCGCACCGCTCCCATCGCAGCCAGCATCGCGGCCAGCCCCACGGCGACGGCTCGTCCGTCTACGGCTGAAGCCGGCCGTGGCAGAAGGCGCACGGCAACCAGTGGGCGACAAAGAGGAGCGACAAGAGGGCAGAACATGGCAAAACGGATCGGCATCTGACGAAAAGTTCTCGTTTGGGTGAAAAAGACGGGGGGCGTACTTTAGCAAATCACGAAGCAACGACTACGGGCATGAAATCGGCGCAGAGGCCAATGGGATACGGGAATCAGGAAAATGAAAAATGGGAAATGGGAAATGGGCGCCCTTGTGGCATGGCACGGGGCCGCCCTGCTTCAGCCAACGATAATAGAGTCCCTGAGCTTTCCCCCCTTGTTTGCTGTAAGACGTACACTAGACCCACTTTACCATGGCGGCGGCGCCGCGCTTGAAGTCGGCCGTCTCGCCCAGCACGAGGCTCCGGTCCGTGTGTTCGGTGCTGGGAAAGGTGGCCAGCACCCATGGCCGTCCGGCCGCCTGTGACGGCATGGCGCGCTCGACAAACTCGTACACGTCGCCGAGGGTCTGCGTGGTGTTGAAGCGGGCCGGCAGCCGCGTGCCGTCGGGCAGGGCCACGCGGATCATGAGCGTCGGCTGCGACGGGTCGACGGCGGGTGTGGGAGGTGTCGTAGAGGCAGAGGCCGCAGAGGCCGCGGTTGGGGTCGGGGCCGGGGCCGCCGCCGCCGCCACGGTCGCCGGGGTGGGTGTGGTGGCTGTCGGGCTGCCCAGCCGCTGGCCCTGGCCGCCAAAGGGCCGGTACTGGCGCGGCAGCTGGTGCCAGTCCTCCTCGTGGCGCAGCAGCTTGGCGTCGACGGCCTGACCAAACTGCACGTTCATGAGGTGCAGCGGCGCGCGGCCCTGGCGGATCATCTGCAGGTCGGCCGCGTTGTTGGGGTCGTCGAACCGGTGCAGCGGCCCGTCGTCGATGCTGAAGCCGTCCTGCCAGATGTGCAGCACCCGCTCCTGCACGTCCTCGGGCGCGGCCGGCGCTGTCGGTGCGTGTGCGTGTGCGTGTCCGTGTCCTCGTCCACCGGCCGAGTCCACCACGGCCCGCGACGCCACGCCCTCGCCGCCCAGCGTCTGGCCGGCGCCCCACGAGCGCGAGGACGCGGGCGGCTGTGACGGCCCGGCCGCGGCCGACTCATCCGCGCTGTTTCTGAGGGGGGGGGGTTAGCAAAAGTGATCGTTTAACGGTCCTAGACAAAAACACAAAAACACAAAAACACAAAAAACCCACGCCTTGGCTTTGGCCAGAATCTCCCGAATCATCTTTTGCGCATTGTTGGAGTGGCCGCCCGCATTGGGGTCCTGCACGGCCAGCCCCGACTTCTCGCCGCCGGCAAAGAGGTCGCCGCGGCCGTGCGGGTCGTCGTCGTCGCCGTCGTCGTCGCCGTCGTCGGCCTCGTGGTCGTGGCTGCTGCCGCCCTTGAGCGCGCTCAGCGTCATCAGGCCCGTCTTCTTCTGCGGCTTCTTCGCTGCCCGCGACCCGAAGCCACCACCGCTGCCGCTGCTGCTGCTCGCCGGCGCCGGCCGGCCGTCCAGCGTCCGCGGCCCCGTGTAGGCGGGCTCGGCCGCCGACGAGGCGGCGCCCGCGTCGGCCGTCTCCGGCTCGTCGCCCTCCTGGATCTGGAAAAAGGTCGCTAGGGCCAGGCTGCTGTCCCAGTCGGCCGCCGAGAGGTGTTCGATAGCCTGGGGGGCCGTCAACAACAAAGTTCAACAAGGGAAAGCAGGTTCAAGGAAAAGCAAAAAAGGACAAACAAACCTCCTCGGCCGACACGCCCGTGACGCTGCAAAACGTACTGACAAGCTCATCGTGTGCGTCCGCCATGTTGACCGTGGCTCGAAGCGAGCGGGGAAAAAAAAATCAAAAAGGAAAACACGGTGGAATGGTCGACTCCGTATACTAGGTGGTGGCCCAGAGAGACAAGAAGATGTGGCGGCTGGCTCTGAATAATGGCCCACTAGGCAGCTCTGGGGACGACGTCAAAGGCCCAAAGCTGCCTTTCCCGCCTTGGCCCCAGCTACGAGGGAGGCAAAGCCCCGCCGGCGGGGTCCATGCCCGGCTCCAGGTTCCTCCGATCCGACCCCGGGAAAGGGCGCTAGAGAATATTGCGGCCTTGGGGGAGGCGCCCAGGCCCCAGCGCCCCAGCGCCCCAGCGCCCCAGCGTCCCAGCGCTCTGCCACAGCTCTGCGGCCGCCCAGCGCGGGGCCCGTTTTAGTGCTACGATGTGGCCCGAAAACACAAGTACTGGGCCGTGGCTCGCGCTGTCGAACCACACAGGACTGCTGTTTTTTCCACTTGCAGACCTTCCGCACCCCCCACGGTGGTTCTCTTTTCGAACCAGCAAGCCCCGTTTGCGGTTTACGGTTTACGGTTTACGGTTCGGCAGCAGCAAAACAACCAAACAACTGAGCCAACAGTGATTGCCTGACGCTGACCGAGTCCCTCACCGACCCGGGCATCTGGAAGCGCGCTTTGGAGCTTTGGAGCTTTTCAGCTTTTCTCCCCTCGAATCGGGCAAGATCTCCGATCTCGGGCGACAGGAAAACGAAGAGAGCGGCCCCTCCAAGAACGTTGCCGAAGAGACCACCTGACGGACACAGCTCCGAGCTCCCCCGAGACAACCATGGCCGACGAGCCAAACCCCATGGCCGAGTCCGGCGTGACGATGCGCTCCGACAGCGAGCAGTACTCGGGCGCCGACGAGGCGCTGTCGGCGTCGCTGCAGTCGTCGCAGCACTCGCCCATCATCCTGTACCAGCCGCCGACGGCGTGGTCGCTGCTGCGCGGCGCCGCCATCAACCTGTTTCTGCCCTTTGTCAACGGCCTCATGATGGGCTTTGGCGAGCTCTTTGCGCACGAGTTTGCCTTTCGCCTCGGCTGGAGCGGTACTCGGGTGCGTGTGGTCGTGTGGTCGTGTGGTCGTGTGGTCGTGTGGCCGTGTGGCCGTGTGGCCGTATACTTTCCAAGCAAACCCAGCTGACTGTCTGCAGGTATTCCCCTTGTCCCGGCGGTCGACGCACGCGCTGGGGCCCGGCATCGAGGTGCGGGAGCGGCGGTGAAGGGGCGACCGGGAGGAGAGCGACCGGGAGGAGAACGACCGGGAGGAGAGCGACTGGAAGAACAAAATGCAAGCATGGACGAGACAGGACGACACAGGACGGACGGGCACTGGGCCAGCCACGCGGTCCAGCAAGACGATCGTGTTCCGCTGCGGTGCTCTGCATTCACGTCCCAACAATAGAAAAGAACGCATGAGGGGCTCCTGTAGCATAGACTGGCTCGGCGCATACACGGATGAATGAACAAAGAATGAACGGGACCGGGGGGGGGGGGAGTCTGCTGCGGTACGAGCATCTCTGCTGCGTAGGCAATCCCCAGCCGCAGGCTGCATGCAGACTAACACAGGCGCTGCGATTGGAGAGACTGGTCGCTCGCTCTCTGCCGGTCCGCCGACAGGTGGCAGCCACTTGCTGGAAAGCCCCGCTAAAAAAATTGGTTCCCTTTGCGAGAGACCAAGCCGCCGTATTACTACTCGTACACTTTTCCTCTCTCCTCGTAACCGCGCTCCGGGACCACCCCCCCCCTTCCGAACCGCGCAAAACGACCGAAACCGGGCAATTGGCCACTCACGAGCAGTCTGCCCGCCCCCTTTACGATGCTCCCCAGCAGAGGTGTGGTCCGGACGGGCCAGGCCACGCGGCTCCGGCAAATGGTAAGTTTGGGGGGGGGACAGTTTCTTTTTTTCTTTTTCTTTTTTTCTTTTGTATTTTTCCTCTTTGCTGACCGAGCTCTCTCCTCTCAGGCCACACAGCGCCCCGGATGCGCACGGAATTTTGGGACGGCGCTGCGACGCGCGGGTGCCGTCGGTCGGCCCACGGCCGCCGTGGCGGGGCTGACACTGGTGCAACGGTCAGGACGGCGGGCTGGGCTCGGCCTGGCCGGCGCGGTCTCGGGCCCGGCGGCGCGTGGCATGCCGTCGTCGGCGGCGGCCTTTTCGGTCTACCCGTGGCGGTGGTTTGGCAAGTCGGACAAGGCAGACAAGGCAGTCGAGGCAGTCGAGGCAGTCGAGGCAGTCGAGGCAGTCGACCCGGTGGCGGGCGCCGCCACCAACACTGCACCGGTGGCGGCTGCCGAGCCGGTCGTCCCCGTGGTCCCTGTTGAGCCTGTGGTGGCCCAGCCTGTCGTCGCCGAGCCGATCACGTCTACCGCCGCCACCACCGCCGCCACCCCCCTCCCCACCCCCGACTCCGTCGCCAGCCTCCTCGACGGCGGCGCCCTCCTCGACATGCCCGAGCAGATCGGCTACCTCCACGCCCTCGGCCTCGACTTTGGCTGGGGCCCGACCAGCACCTGCCAGTGGCTGCTCGAACACATCCACGTCTACTCGGGCCTGCCGTGGTGGGGCTCCATCGGCCTGACCGTGCTGCTCTTCCGCGCCGCCATTTTCCTGCCCTCCCTCACCGCCGCCGAGCAGAGCGCCCGCTTCCAGAAGCTGCGCGCCGACCCAAAGTACGCCGAGGCCATGACCGAGATGCAGCAGGCCGCCATGCGCGGCGGCTCGCTGGCCCAGGGCCGCGCCATGGAGCTGCGCATGACCACGCGCCGCATGCAGGCCACCGCCGGCGTGTCCACGTGGAAAATGTTCATCCCCATGATCAACGTGCCCTTTGGCTACGGCATGTTCCGGCTGCTGCGCTCCATGGCCCTGCTGCCCGTGCCCAGCCTCGAGGACAGCGGCCTGCTGTGGTTCCAGGACCTGACCGTGCCGGACCCGTACTTTGCGCTGCCCGTGGCGTCGGCCGTGATTATGTATTTGATTTTCCGGGTGAGTTTTGTCTCTTGTTTCGTTTCTATCTTTGTCTTTCCTTTTTTTTTCTTTCCTTCTTTCTTTCTTTTTTCTCTTTTCTCCCTTTTTTCCTCCCCCCCCCCTACGCCACCCACCCCCCGCTAACCCCCCAGAACAACATCAAATACATGGCCCCCGAACAGGCCCAGATCATGAAGATGATGCAGATCGTCATCACCCCCGTCTCCATCCTCGTCACCGTCAAGATGAGCGCCGGCCTGACCCTCTTCTTCTTCCTCTCCTCGGTCCTCCAGATGCTCCAGACCTGGCTCTGGCACCAGCCCTGGCTGCGCACCTGGAAGGGCCTGCCCCCCCTGCACACCCTCATCCAGACCCCCAAAGCCTCCTCCTCCTCCACCTCTAACCCCAACGCCGCCGCCTTCCGCCTCTCCCCCGGCTCCACCTGGCAGGCACCACGCGCCATCCCCACCACCGCCACCGTCACCTCCACCAACGGCGCCGCCGCCGGCCCGCCCGCCGGCCCGCCCTCCACCGTCGATGTCGTCAAGAAGGGCTGGGACAAGATGATGGGCACCGCCAAGGACAAGCAGGGCGCCGCCAAGGACAAGCACAGCTTCAAAAAGGCCGAGGAGTACGAGAGCAAACGCCACGCCGAGGAGGAGGAGGGCCTGTACCGCCGCCGCGAGGCCGAGCGCCAGTACCGCGAGCTCAGAAAGGCCATGGCCCGCGGCGAAGTCAAGCCGTGAGCGGGACGTTTTGAGGGACAAAGGCCAGAGGCCACCAAAAGGCCACCAAAATCTAAAGAGACAGAAAGACCACCCCCTCGTGTAACATTATAATGCCAACGGATCTCATCGTGCTGCATCGCCCGTATGAGTTTCGTTTGGATGTCTCGGTGCTTAGGAGTCGCCTGTACGATGCAAAAAAGCACAAAAAACACTAGAGGCACAAAAGGCACACAAGCAAAGGCACAAGGACAAGGCACACGCCTTTGGATTCTAAACACCCCGGAAACAAGCCAGCCTCTGTCGCTAGGAAACGGGGTGGAGGCACACCCACGGCGCAAAAAGCGCAACAAATACAAAATATCTTGGCGCATCGGCCGCAGCAGACACGAAAGCATAACACGCAGCCCGCCCACGTATATGCGATGCATATGTACAAATACTTGCTCATCATTTTGGCCCAATGCTCGCCAGGAAGCGCACAAGAAACAAAACGCAGACCGCTGAAACCCTTCAAAACACGGTGCCGTCGGAATCGATCAGAATCGGCGGCTCCTTGGTGTTGGGCCGCGACATCTCGGCCATCTCTCGGCCACCCTGTGTTGTGTGAGCATGAATCCCCAACAGAACGCACACGCACACATTCGATAGCGCTTACCTTCCAACTGCCCGCCTCCATAAGCTGGCCCAGGCCCAATTCGTGGCCCTTGAGCTCCGACTGCAGCGTCCTGTTCACCTCCTTGCACAGCCTGTCCATGAAGCCCACCGTCACCGCCCGCCACTCCACCACCACGTCGTCGCTGGGGTAGAACATGGGCGCCACCTCCACGCCGCTCTGGCCTGTCCGCGCGTAATACGCCTTGTAGTGGGCCAGTCCCCGTTCCAGGTCCTTTGGCTTCAGCGTCAGCACGCCCAGGTCGATAAAGAGCCCGCCGTTGCGGTATTCCGGCAGGCCCGTCAGCAGCTCCGTCCCAGCAAAGTGGATCTTGAGCAGCGACTGCATCGGCTGCATCAGCGAGTAGGCCAGCCACTGTGTCAGCTTGTGGAACGGCACAATCGACTCCCACGCGGCCACGCGCGGCGGCCCCTTGTTGGACGCCGGTACCGAGCCTGCCGGGCCAGACGTCGGGAAGGGCGAAAACGTGGGCGTCGACGGCGTCCGAGACGACAGCGATCCTGGCGGTGTCGTATATGGCTCTGTGGCCCCGGCTTTCGCCTGCGGCATGTCGCTGCACGGCCACGCATCGCCAAGCGAGACGCCGTTGATGGCCGTCCGCGATGCTGGCCATATCGGCTCCAGGCTGTCCATGAGCAGCGTCCACAACACCGGCATCAGCACAATCGGCATCGACGACGCCTGGGTCGTCGGGTGTGCCAGCAAATAGTCCACCATCCGGCCCGGACGGCCGTCGTGGCCAAACACCTCGGGGTTCGCGGCTAGCGCATCGCCCAGACCTGTAAGCAGACTGGCGCGGCCCTCGAGCCCTGCTATTGCGTTGCCGGGGCGGGACTGCAGGCCCTGGCCCAGACTCTCCACCGACAGTGCCCGCAGGCCGTCCTTGTCCACCTGCGTCTTGTTCTGGGCGTTGCCCGAGAACTGGCCGGACTTGAACATCTCCAGGCTGGCAATGGCGATGCCCTCGGACCGCCGGTAGATGCGGCGGTTCTCGAGGCTGTTGTACTTCCATTCGGTGCCGGCGCCAGCGTCCAGCAGCACGCTGACGAAGATCAGGTCAATGAGCCGGCGGCACCGCTCGGTGCTGTCGACCGAGTCGTTGGGCCAGGTCGTGAGGAGGTGCGCAATGCGGTCGCGGCCACCAATGGAAAAGTGCTGGTAGCGGCCATGTGGCGGGATCGACGTTACATAGGGAGCGTCATAATCCCGCTTGATGATCTGTGCCACAAACGTGACCACATCACTGAACTTGGACATGTCCACGTCGAAATGGGTCAGGTTGTTCCGCACCGCGTTGGTGGTGACAAGGTAGGCCCGCTCCCGGATCGCTGGCAAACTGCGCAGGTATCCAGCCGGGTCCAGGGCCGGGTCCGGCGCCCGGGGCAGGTCGACCTTGGGCAGATGGGTCGGCGGGAAGGGCGTGATCGGCGTGCCGGGCCCGGAGCCGGTGGTGTTGGTAGTGTTTGCGGTGCCGGCCGACGAGCGGTTGAGGGCGCGGCCGGACGCGCCATAGTGCATGGACTGGTGGCCGGGCAGCTGTGAGGAGGTGGACGACAAGGGCGACTTGAGGCTGGCTGAGCCGCCCGAGTGAATGGAGCCGCTGGAATGCGAGGTAGTCAACGGCGGGGCCATGCCGGCGGCCGTCCTGGACGGCCGGTCCCTGTCCTTTCTCGAGAAGAGGCCCATTGAGACGGAAGTGCGAGATGGTGGGGTGGGTGGCGAGAGGTGGCGGCCGGACTGTCCGCGAGGGCCCGGACGGCGCAAAATTAGGGGCTGGCAGGTCGAGAACCAGTAGAGTGACCGTGACCGCTAGATGGCAGAGAGCTCTTGGGATTCAGTCAAAGGTCGTGGTGGGTGCAGAGATCGTCGTATAAGCAGGGGAGGAAAGACACGGGAAGGGGGGAGAAGATTGGAAATAAGAAACAGGGGCAGCACGAAAGGAAAAATAAAGGGTCGGGCTCTCGAGCTTGACGGCGCTTGCAGGTCCAACTATCATCCGATGTACATCTGGAGAACTGGAAAAAAAGGGAGCGTGGAGAAAAAAAACGGCGCTGCGTTTACAGCTCGCTAGCGGCAAATGGTAGGCGAGAATATGACGCAGGGACTGAGCCGCAGAGCGGAAATCAAACAGGAACAGTCGCCGAGAAAGCTTGGGCGCTCACAGAGACGTGGCGGTGGGGGGGCGGCAGTGCGTCGAAGCGAGGCGGCATCGCCGAGCAAGCTCAGTAAAGTAAGGGAGAGTGGTGGAAAGGCTCAAAAGACTATGGACTTTGGGCGGTTTTGGAGAATTGAGATAGTTTGAACGAGTGGGTCACCAAGGTAGCGTGCACGAGATGTCCCTAGCCGAAGAGGAAAGAGACAATAGAGGAGAGCAGCAGATGGTCAGGGTGTAAGAGGAAGGAACCACCGGGCTGTGGGCGGGAGGGGAAGAGAGGGGGGGGGGGGGCAAAATATGCAGTCCTCGTACGTACAGCTAGGAGCCGGATAGCACCACCTTTGAGGTTCTCCTGTTCCCGGGGAAAAAAATTAACGGCGGCAGGGAAATTGAAAAGGGGAGGCGGACCGACGAATTTTTTTTTCCTCCTCTGCAGAAAAGCCTCGGGTCTCGCCTCTTGTTGCTCAGTCGGTCCATGCTATCCCGCTTACATACGCAGCACGAGTGCCCAATATTGGTTCTTACTACTCCTCCCGTACTCAATAAGTACTGACCTGAAAGAGCAACACAGGAGGCGCGGAGACTATTGCAATACAAGCACGGAGCTCGAGTACCCGTAATATACGACGTAGGGGATGGCCAATAGCAGCCGTCGTTTGCTCTAGTGGCGGCCATGAACCAAAGTACGACTACTGGTCATACACCGAAACGACGTCGTTCAACAGGCAGATCAAAGGACAGAGCCAAGGCCAGAGCCGAGGCCAGAGCCAAAAAGGGCTCCAGTCGGACTCGAGGTCCACTGTGCACGACGGGGAGAAACCCTGTCGCCCGACGACGGGCATCATCAATGGGATGCAGAAAACGGGCAGTCGCGCACGGGGCTCGCATCCCCTGTCCAGACAGCCTGACCAATGAAACCCTATGCAAGGTACCAGGGACCGGTGAAGTTGAAAGGGGAGGGGGG
>RQWE01000485.1:0-12287 GCA_004028395.1 Leptographium galeiforme
AGCTATTTAAGGGCTAATCGTTAAGTGGCTAAACTTTATTAGCTTTCCACTTATAAAGCGTGTTAATTAAAACTACGTTTAATTCCCTATCCTTATTTATTACTATTCTTAGCGCAGCCTCGTTTGCATGCTTAGGGTTAATAATAGCAAGAATGTTATAAAGGTATTCTACTTTAACTTGCCTAATTACTTTGTCGTCGTTATCTAAGGGAAGAGAAGCTTTATAGCTAGCGTTAGTAATGTTTAATTAGTCTTTAATAAGCTTAAGAAAAGTAGTTACATCCTCTCTTCCCTACTCTTACCTTTTTAAGGGGATTAACTAGATAGTAACTATCCTTAGTTAATTACTATCTACTCGTTTAAAGCGTTATAGCGTTTCGTTACTTTAATAGAATTAAGGCTAATTACTAGCCGCTAGTTTTTAAAGATTATACTACTATATAAGGTTATATTATTACTGTGTATAAGAGTAAACTTTATGTTTAGGATAAAAGGCATGCTAAGTAGGATTAGGTTTATACTACGTCGTTCTTAAAAGACGAAGAAGTATGCTATAATAAGGAACCCTTTAATCTATACTAGTCCTTAAGCTTCCCTAATAAATCTCTCTTTTAATCTATACACTCCTTAGGATGTTACCGTCGTTAGCGTTACTACTAAGTTAGCACTCCTTACGGTGTTAATGCTAATTATGTTTACTTAAGAGCTACTGTTTATAATTGCTTTTACAACCGTCTTGTTTAAATTTATTAGTCTAATGTTAATAAGGATACGTAGTAGTTCCGTTAGACGCGTAGGTTTCTTAAGTATAGGAGTCCTTTAATTAAATAAGACAGGTAACACCTTGTAGGTGTTTATAATTAGATTTGTCTCTACTTCCTAGCTATAGGTGTTAAGGATAAGGGATCCGTTTGTTTCGTCGTCTTTTATTTAAAGCTTTAATATTGTATTAATAGCTAGATAAAGGACTCCTACCTTTACAGGTTTTAGCTAGACACGCCCGTTCTTATTAATATACACTATGCTTTTTACCGTAATAGTAACGTTAGCGAAATATGTTAAAAGGTAGGCTGTAATTAGCTTGCTAAGCTTTACTAGTTTAGATATTATAACTTTAACCTTTGTGTTTAGGATGTTATTTACAACTTCCTTAACGCGTAAGGGCTGTACTAGTCTTATCGGCCTAGCCTTACCCTTTTTAATAGTTTTCTTTCTACTCTCTCCCGTTAGTCGTATTGCTTTTAGTATTTAGCGTAGTGTGTATAAAATCTAATTAGGTTCTAGTCTTATAAACTTAGAATTTTTAGGTAGCGTTAGGAGCGGCTTTGTATAGGTCTATAGTACGTTTATAAAGATTTTATCGTCGTTGCTAGTTTTTACGTTCTTAAAGCGTACTCTTTTGTTTATAGCAAGATTAGTCTTTACCGTTATTTTAGACAGTGTTAGTGTGTATTTCGTAATACTACGCAGGCTAGGCTAATCGTATAGTAACAAGGCGAGGGAGTTAATGTTATATAAAGTTTAATTGTATTCTACAAGCTTAATAGTGTTAACTTTTGCTATAAGCGCTAAGGCGATTAATTAGGGAATGATTAGGCCGTTTTAGTTCCTTATAGTAAAGAGGTAAAGCATACTAACGTCTACCTTAATGCCTTACGCTATTGCTTTTGCTATTCCTTCCGCTCTTTCCTAGTCTAGGTGCCGTGTAAGTAAAGACTAGACCACGTTTTAAATGCGCCTAATCTTTTTAAAATAATAAAACAAGGCTTTTAGCACATTTTTACTGCGCGTAGGGTCTTTAATGCTAATATATAGCTTGCGCTCCTTAAGGACGTAGAATAAAATTAAGTAGCTTTTGTTTTATTAAGCCTAATTATAGTTATATATCTAGTGCCCTAGGTTATTATAGTAGAAGCAAATTCTAACGAATTCTATATTTTATAGTGCTCGCCTTAGGCCTTAGTATCTCTTGCTATAGCTACTATATCCTCCTCCTTAGTTATACCTTTAGGGCTAGTACCCTTACTATCCTCTCCCTTAATAGTTAACGTTAGCGTATTCGTTTTATGTGCTATACTAAAGGTGCTAATCGGCTTACTAGTTAAAGTAAGGGTTTTAGGAGGAAGGCTAACTAGTCTGCAGTTATAATGTTCTTAATTAGTTTTAAACGGCGATAACTGCTTTAATTAGTTTGGTTTAATTAATGCTTATCTCCTTAAATTTCCTAATAAGAGCATTAAGACCTGTGTTGTTTAAAGCTGCTAGTACCGTAGTAGGTAGCGTAGTTACAGGTTCTTAGCTAGTTAGGACGAGTGTAAGTAGCAGACTAGGAGTTATAGCGGCGGGTTAAGTTGTTTTAGTCTAAGTTTAGGTTTTTAAGGCGGGCTAATTAAAGTTGTTATCGTTTAAATTTACTTCGCTATGGTTAAGGCGTAGTGCCTTTTGCTTAAAGAAGTTTTTAATAATAGAGTTAAATTCTTTAAACGAGGTGTTTTTTAGGTCTTTTACGTTAAGCTTGCTAATAGCGTAAAAGTGCTAAGAGGCGTCTTTTAAGAGCTTTTTAATAAGGCGTTTTATATAAATTATTATGCTTACCTTCGTCTTTACCTTATATAAAAGACCTTTAAACTTTCCTAGTGCTTTAGCAAGTTAAATTAGATTAAAAGGGAGGTCTTTAGCAAGCTAGTCGTTAATGTAGGACTAGGGGTCCCTGCTATAGCGCGGGTCTTTAGACTAGAAGTGCTCCTTTGTCTTCTTTATAAATGTCGTTTACGCAGTGGCCTAATCGGTTTTTAAGACGGTTTTAGCAATGTCTTTTACCTAGTTCTTAACCTTTTCTATATAGTAGTAAGGGAATTACTTAACCTAATCGATTTTGCTAAGGTAAGCTTAGCTAGCGTAAAAGTTAAAGGTATTAAAGTAGTCTGTTACGCTTTTCCTATTAAAAATCTTAAGTCTATCTTTTCTAAGTAGGGGCATAGTTACTACTAGCTAATAAACGCCTATTGCCGTTATAAGAGCTTAGACCAAGTCGTTAGTTAGAATATTAGGTAAAGTCTAATTAGACTCGTTTGCTATACTAGCTTTAGACTAGGGCGTAAGATTTCCTGTAATGTTAAGGTAACTGTTACTCGCTATTATCGTTCTATTGTAAGGGTTTAAATAAAACGTAAGTTACTTTTTAATTAGAATTCTAGTAAGGCTAGGGGCTATAAAAGATAAAATAAAGTAAAAAATAAAGGATTGTTTAAATTTTTAAAGTGTTTTTATACGTTTTTCTATCTTAGTTACGGTAGTTCTTTCTTAGGCTAATCTTTTTATAATAATTCTAGTCCCTTTTGTGTGCTTCTTTTCTTCCTACCTACTATAATAGCTACTCGCAAGGGGTAGGCTAGTCTTTCTTTAGTCCTTACCGTAAGTCTGGCTTAACCGTAATTCTAATCGGTTATCTTTATAGACCTAATTAAACTTTACTTATTTAGTAATCCGCCTTGCCCGCCTTTACGGCTGTTAGTAAGGAGTAGGCTAGTCTTTCTTCGGTCTATGCCGTTGTGTTCTTATTCGCCTTGCCCGCCTTTGCGGCTGCTAGCAAGGGGCAGGCTGGTCTTTCTCCGGTCTGTGCCGTTATATTCTTATTTACCTTACCTGCCTTTACGGCTACTAGTAAGGGGTAGGCTAGTCTTTCTTTAGTCTATACCGTAAGCCTACTTAGCTTATTCCTAATTAGTTTTCTTACTAATAAGGTTAAAGCACTTGCTTGCCTGTTTTTGTTATGTAAGTAGGTTATATAAGATTATTATTATACCGGTAACCTGTTCTCTCTCTACTTAAAGGATCCGTAAGGAGTGATTAGTTCCTGCTTATAGCTACTCGGCTATAAACGGTGTAACGCTGCTTATTTTAATAGGGCTAGTAATATTAGTTTTTTGTACGCCTGGTCTAAATAGCGCAGTTAGGGGTAATAGGTAATATAGAAATAAAGGAGTAAACAGTAAAGGTAAACAAGCTACTATTTAGCAAACCTCCTTCTAGTAGTTAGTTATGCCTATGTTTAATCGGGCTTACTTATTAGTAATACGCTTTGTGCTAGCATTGTTAGTGTTATTAGTCGGCCTTTACGCATGTTTATAAAGTGTAGGAAGGTCTCTTAAGTATAAATCTAAATATATCTACTAATGACGCTAGCCTGGGTGCTAGGGCACTAGGACAGCCACTTAGTCATTGTTAAAGAAGGTAAAGAGAAAGATCTAATTAGGAACCCTTTACAGAGGCTATGTGGCTTCCTTATAGCCAAAGCACTAGGAAGCGTAGGTAACAAGGTTTAAGGGCATAGATTCTCCCTTAGTGTTACGCAAAGGTCTAATTAGAAGTGACAGGTGTATGTATTAAGGAATTTAATCGGGTTAATGTCTAGCTAACACGACTAAATCTAATTAGAAATGGCATATATATAGGTGAAGTCTGATTAGACTCTATGCGCTGGAGCGGAAGAACGTAACGCCGCGCCTTCTGGCGGAAAGGTCGGCCAAGTCTGCAGGGCGGGAGCCGCGTGCGTAAGCATAAGGCGGCCGTGTTAATAGTTCTTATAAACGAGGATAAGAAAATGTAAATTAACCTTATAGAAAATTAGTAGACGCTTACTAAGTTTATAAAGAAATATCCCTTAGGACTAAGAGACTAGGAAGTTGTTAATAAAAAATTTAACGCCCTTTATAAGATAGAAAGGATAAGTTAGTTTTATAAAGCGACCTTAATTATATGCTTAATATTTATAGTATACTAAAGAAACGTAGACGGAAGTATTTCTAAGAAAGGGCGCCTAGTTATTAATATATAACTACTTAACTATATTGTTATACTAAACATTTATCCCTTACTAAACTAATAAAAGCTTATTATTACTGTTTATAAAAGTAAGTGTTTCTTAATCCTTAACGCTATTGCTTTCTTTTACTAGCTACTAGTATATAAGGAATACTAAGACTAAATAATTATAATTAGCGAAAGAGGAATAAAGTAATTAAACGTTATGCTTATAAGTTTTTAAAATTTACCTACTTTTAGTTAGCGCTTTATAAACAATTTGTTTAAAGGAAAGGAGAACTTTGTTTACGCTTACATTAATAACATTGTTATCTTTAGTAAAATAAAGGAGGAGTACGTATAAAATCTAAAAACTGTGTTTTAAATCTTAAAGAAGGCGTAGCTATAAATTTTTAGGAAGAAAACCTTTATAAAGTATTTTATAATCTAGCTCCTTAGGTATATTATTAATAAAGAAGGAATCTAGTAAACGGATAACTAGATAGAAGCGTTTAAAAAGATTAAGTTCTTAGACTAGCTAAATATACTAAGAATATATCTTAAGATAGCTAAATACTTATATAACGGGATTCCTTAGTATAACGTAAAAGTAAGACTACTATAAGATTAGAAAACTAAGCTTACTAAGTAAGGGAAGAAAAGGGGCGTTTTAGTTAATAACGAAAAGAAAGGATAGTAAAAACAAGCATTTATAAAACTAACCTTTAAACTAAACAATAAAGAGAAAGAGTTATTTTAAATTTTATAAGAACACCTATGTAAACAAATAACCCTTTACTACTATAACCTTAAAAACCCGTTATTTGTTAAGCTTAACGCTTATAAGAGAGCCTTTAGACTTGCTGCTTTTTAGCTTAACTACCCTTAGGATAGAGTTTTTATTCCTAGTAAGGACATTTACTAAAAACACGTAAAGCTAATACTATTTATATTATAATTAACTAGTAAGTAGGAATAAGGATATAGGTTAACTAAAGCTAAAATTGCTGTATGCGTTTAAGTAGTAGTAAAGCTATAAAAGCTAATCTAGTTAAACCGTTAGCTTATAAACATTATTACTAATTACGCCCTTATAAAAGGCATTATTACCTACACCTCTTTAAAAACTATAGACTTAAATAAGGCTAACTAAAAACTAGCTACTACCGCTATTTACCTCTCTTAGTTTAATCTTAAAATTTTCTACATCCCTAAAACTATAAACGTTATTCCTAACGCTCTTTTATAACTCCTTAGCTAAGCAGACGGAAAGACGCCTAACAATGTAAACACCCTTAAGGAAATTATATATAACGAAGTAGGAATATAAAATAAAATTAAGTAAAAAATTTTAAAAGGCTAGGAGTACTGCTTTGCCCTTAAGGAACTAAACGATAAATACTAAGAGTAGGTAAACGGGAGAATTAATGTGTAAATAAACGAAGACTTATAAAGAAGGATTAGAGAAGCGTACCCTACAAACCGCACTTTAGGACTAATCTACTATAAGTTAAAGTAAAAAAGAGAAGCGCTAAAAGAGGAAATCTAAGAGGGAGAGACGAGTCTTTTAAAAACGGTAACTAATAGTAAGTTAAAGAAACTATAAATAAAGGAAGTTGCCCTTTAAGGATAAAAGCTATTAAACGGACTCTTATACTATAATTAGCTAACTAATTACCTATAGCTTATAATTCCTTAACTAGCCGTTTAAACAATTCTTAAATTAGTTTATAATAAGAAACACCACTTTAAGAAAGGACGTATAAAATATAACCTAAGCTTAGTATTTATCCTATGCTTATAAAAAACGATTAAGAAATATATTAGCTATTATAAAGCTTATAAAGCAAACTAAACAGACTAAAAGCTAAAGCTAAGGGAAATAAAACCTATAAAAACTATAGCTATACCTTTTTATACTATTATAATAGACTTTATTATAAGATTACTAAGCGTCCTATTTAAAAACATACTATAGTAAATCTTTAGGTTAACCGCGTATAATGCCCTTGCTATAGTGTTAGATAAATTTTTAAAAAAAACCTTACTACTTCTTAAAAACGCAAAGTATATGGCTAAGGACTAAGCATTTATCCTCCTTTAAGCACTGTTTCTTACAGACTAGAGTTTGTTAAAACGTATTATTAGTAACTAAGATCTTAAATTTACGTTAAACCTATAGCGAGCTATATTTCTTTTGCTTAAGGTTAGCCTCCTTATTTTTATAGCATATTACCCTTAGACGGATAGGCTATTAAAAAAAAAAAACTAAACCGTAGAAATTGCTATTTAGTACTTTGCGTACACTAATCTAAACAAAAATTAGGTTAACCTGCTACCCGCCCTTTAGCATAACCTAAATAACGCGTATAGCAAGGCTATTAACACCTTACTTAATAAGCTGCTCTTTAGGATTAAACCTAAATTAATTATAGACCTTATAACTAGTAAGGCGCCTATTAAGTTAGATCTTACTTTTTAAAAAAAATTATAAAAGCATTAATTTTAGGAAGCTAAAGAGCTTATTAACATTGCTAAAGTTATAGCTAAATTAAGATATAATAATAAGCATACTCTAGCTAAATTTAAAGTTAAAAACACTGTATATTTACGTCTTTATAAGGGATACTACTTACTAGGTAATCCCTTAAAAAAATAGTTATTATAAAGGGCTAGTCCCTTTATAATAAAACGGCGTATTAGCGCTCTTACGTATAAGCTAAACTTTTTAAAAGGCTAGAAGGTACACCCTATTATGTTAGTAGCCTAGCTATACTAAGTGCTATAAAGAAAGGATAAATTTAATAAATAAGTTAAGCCGCTACTGCTAATTAAGGTAAAAGGAAGCAATACTATAAACTATTAAAAGATTAAGCGAATTGTAAAACACTAGATTTATAAAACGTAAGGAGCCCTATAGCTTAAGTTCCTTATTAAATAGATTAGATTCTTAGTAGCTAAGGATACTTAGATCGTTAAAGCCTAGCTTATTAAAGGAGCTAAAGAGTACGTAACTAACTATAAGAAGGCATACCTTAAGATATAAGAAGAGCTTAACTATGCTAGTTACACTTAAAGAAAGCGTAGTTAAAAAACGCGTAGTATATAACGTTTTAAGTTAGCTATGTAACCTAGAAAAGACTATAACCTCTCTTTTATATAAACCCTTATTTCTAACATACCTTTATTCCCCTTTATTTGCTTTTATACCCTATTATAACTATTATAAATCTAAAGGTAATAACGGTAAAGTACTAAAAACTTTAAAATTTTTACTTTCCTTTAAAACGTAAGAATAGGGCTAAGCGCTCCTTCTTAAAACATTTAGACTGCTACTCGCTTTGTTTATATTTTTTACTACAAACGATTTTTTACTACGTAACCTACTAATACCTCTCTTAACAAACTTATAGAATTAACCTTAAACATAAAAACTATAAAACTACACTAAAACCGGTCTAACTATAATTTTAAAAATAATAACGAGGATGTATTTTATAAAAAGGGTACGTAAGTTATTAAGACATAAAATTTAAACTAAACCCTATATATACATAAAATTTTAAATATCCTTATGCCTATTCTAAATTTTTAAAACATTTATACTTACTTTATAATAACTATAACCCTACTATTAAACTATATCCCTTAATTTCCTAAACAACTATTTGCCTAACATCTAGGCTTTTAAAAAAACCCCCTTAGCACATTATACGCGTTAAGCCTTTTATTATACCCTTAAAAGCTAGTAAGTTTAGTAAGACCCTTTAAAAATTAAGAACTTTGCTTAAAAAACATGCTAAAACCCTAGAAAAAGTAAAGCTTCTTAAAACCCTAAGAACCTAAACTGTTGTAAGTATCCTTAAATCTAATAATAAGGAGGAAAACCCGTAGTATAACGCAGCTATTACTAGACTTAACAGCTACTTTAATAAAGAAACCTAAAGCCGTAAAAACGAGCGTTTATACTAAGAAATTAAGGTACTCTTACGCTTAATCTTTTAAGTAGCTAAAACAAAGCCCCCGTCTTAAATTAGCAAGTTTTAGCAATAAAAGGAAAACATAAAAAACCTTTACTCTATACACGCTATAAACAATAAGAAATAGTAAGAAAAGATCCTTAGCTAAAGCAAAGTCCTTACGTTTTAAATTATTAGTAAAGAAGTCTAAGCGTCCCTTTAGGACATTATTAAGGAAATCCTAAAAAAATATAAAGCCCTTTTCTTAAATAAGGATAATAACGTAGATTTTAAATTAAAGGACCCTATTCCCTTAGTAGTAACTAAAAATAATAAGGTGCTAAAAATATAATTAATCTAAGGAATACTAGCTAAAGAGAACCTACGCACGCTAACTTATAACGACTTTTTAGTAATATAGTAAGTAGTATAAAACGCTACTAATAACATTAATACGCTATACTAAGCTTAGGAAGCTATAAAGACTAAAATAACGAACTTTTAAAAGAAGCTTAAGGATAAAATAAAGAAAATTTAAAAAATTATTACTAACAACTAAGAACTTATTATAACGTAACGAATTAACTGTTTAAACTCCTTAAAGAACGTGTATAAGACTACCTAAGTATTTAAGAGGCACTATAGCATTATTAAAGAACTTTAGAAAGCTAGGGTTTACGCTAAGTAAGACCTTAAAGGACTTAAAAGTAAGACTAAGGACCTTAAAAGCTAGAACGCTAAGTAAGGCAAGCTTATTAGAATAGGTTTAAACCTATATTAAAAACTTAAGGATAGTATTACTATAATATAGTTTATTATTAGCAACCTATAAGCGTAAACTATATATACCTATAAAACCGCCTAAGAAACTAAGGAGTACTAGTAGTAAATATAAGAGCGGTTAATTAAGATTAAGAGACGCTTAAAGGTAATTAATAAGACGGTAGTTCTTAAAAACCTAGCTAAGAGGGCTATTTATAAAATGCTAAGAGGAGCGTTATAAGGATAGCGCGCTAAGCCTTTTAAAGTAGCTACCGCAAGCCTTGTAATCTTAAGCACCCTAAGCCTATATAAACAGTAAGCAACGCTAACCTTAAACGCCTATGTAGTAAAGACTCTTATAATATAAGCTTCCTACGTTAAGGGGAAAGCAGTCGTAAGTAAGCACATAGGCCTTAGTTTTAAGACGTTTGCTAGTAATGTAACCTTTGTTGTAAGAACGTAAGAAAACGAGGAAGATAAGGAGGATAAGGACGATAATAGCTAAGATAAGCTAAACATAAGATTTATACAATTAAGGCGAACCTTTAAGCTATTTAAGTAAGATAGGATTTTAAGACATACTAAGGAAAGAGAAGGTTACTCGTTTTTTATTTACTTATTCGCTTATTTTATTTTCCTTTATTATGTTTAAATTTTATTTACTCCTTTTATTTTCCTTTATTTATTTTTATTTTACGTTAATAATTCCTTTATTACTAGATTGTTTATTTTTCTTACTTATTCTAAATAAATAAGTAGCTACTCCTTTTACGTTTTTTATATAAGTTTGTTTTTAGTTAAGCACGCCTTTCTTATTATTACTATATATAGCGTTAATTAAAACGCACGCCGTTTAAAATAAGAAGGATAAATAAACATTAGTACTAGCGTACTAACTGCTATAAGTTTATAAAGTTTAAAAACTAGTTAATATATACTTCCTATAAAATTATAATGCCTTTATACTATAATTCTTATAATAAGGAAACATAGGTTTTATTAAGGCCGCAATATACAAGCTTATAAGGACGTAAGATTTTATAAAAGACCCTTAGCACTTGCTATACACCCTTACGGCTAAGATTACGTAGACCTTAGTATACAGACATTTTAAAATAACTACGTGCTAGGAATCTAGGTGCCCCGCTTTTCCTAGAATTACGTGTCGACCTACATTTCTAAAATCCTAACTTCTTAGGTTTTAGGAACACGTAAGTGTTTACGTAACCTAAAAACCTGGTAACTAGCTAAAGACACGGGAAACACGTAATCTTAGATTACGTATATTACTATATAAGGCGTTAGACTATAGTTAAAAGGGATAACTAACTTATATCTACCTTTTAAATACCTACTGTTTTACTTTTACTTACTATACCTACCGCCTAGTTAAAGGCTTTTACGCCCTTTAAGGATTTACGCACTGCTTACGTTTTTAAGGCTATTTATAAATATTATAAACCTTACGTTAATTACGTAGACCTTTTAAATAGGGTAACTGTTTACTAAGGGTAGCTTATATAAAGCACTATTAGGGCAGACTTCCCTTACGCTCCTTAGTAGCGCGTAACACTATAGCGGGGCAAAGGACTAGTACTTTAGTAAGGCTATGTTTTAAAGCTTGCTACGGCGGAGTACTAAGCGGTAGTACCTGTTTATATACTAATTAACCTGCCTAGCTAGTTCCTTAGCGTTTACCTTAACTATACCTTTAGTACGCCCTTTTAAGCCTTCTTTCCTTAGGAGAGCCTTTTTTAGCTTGTCCTTTACTACCGCTTCCGTCTAGCCTTTAGTCTTGTCTAAGGCAAGGCAGTTTAGGATTGTAAGCTTAAGGAACATGTTTGCTAAGTAGCCTGCTACTAGCATTTTAAGCTTATAAAGGGGGCTATAGTTAGTATAGCCGAGTTTAAGGCGTATAAATACAATCTAAGCAAGGACTATAACCTTCGCCTTTTACGTTAAGGTTATAGCTATGCTAATACTAGGGTAGGGGTGCTTATAGTCCCTTAAGTCCTCTTATCCCTTAATTTAAAGCTTGCTATTCTCGTCTTAAACGGTTTTATAAAAGAAAACCTGCATAGATTTTATAACATAGAAGCTATACTACTATCTATTAGTTTGCTTTACCCCTAGCCTATATTAAACGGTTATTTAGCCCTTTACCTTAGCCCCCTTCCTATACTAGTCTAAGAACTTAGTTATAAGTTCCTTAGTAATGCCTTAGCGTCTAGCCTTAAGGCTATTAATTTAGTATAAAGTTTAAGCGGGTTAGTTAACAATCGCTAGTATAAAATAGTTTTTATTAAAGACTAAGGCTATAAAGAAACGCTTATTATACTTAGCCTTTAGGTTAATTATAGTCTTTATTTAAGCTTACTATATTACCGTTATAAGGAGGCTAACAATAGGCTAAAGATCTTATAGGATTATAATAAGGCTAGTATAAAGGGCGCTATCTAGCATCTAGTCTTACTATAGTAGCATGCCCTTTAAATTAAAAAGCCTTACTACGTATAAGTACATCGTTATTTTAAACAGGCCTAGGGTATAGGCGTAGCGGGGGGGGAGATTTAGAAACGTACGTTCTAGGGCAGCGGCATTAGCCAGAGTTACGTTCTCTAGGTTATAGTAGGATAGGCGCTATAGGATCTTAAGGCGGGTAAATCCTAGGTCTAGGAAAACAGTACGGTAGCAGTGTTTGCTAAAGGATCTGTTTTAAGGGTTAATGCCCTTTAGCCAGTCCTCCGCCGTCTAAACAGCGGT
>RQWE01000486.1:0-12145 GCA_004028395.1 Leptographium galeiforme
GCGGGAGATGGCGCCATGGCGCCGCCGCTGTCGCCACGGTCGCGGCCGGCCACGGCCGCTGGCGGGCTCGAGACGCCCACGGAACACACAGCCCTGCTGGCGCCGCCGACGGCCGCCCCGGGCGCGCCGGCGGGCGAGACGGGCGGCCACCGACACCTGGACGAGCAGTGGGACGCGGCGGTGGCGGCGGGCCAGATCCACACGACGTGGCAGCGCGAGGCCAAGACGATTGCCGTGTACTCGCGGTCGCTCATCATCACCTTTCTGCTGCAGTACTCGATCAACATTACGAGCATCTTTGCCGTCGGGCACATTGGCAAGGTGGAGCTGGGGGCTGTGAGCTGTAAGTTTCTTTTGTTTTCCTCGCTTCGCTCGATTCGGTTTTTTTTGTTTTCCTCGCTTCGCTCGATTCGTTTTTTTTGTTTTCCTCGCTTCGCTCGATTCGTTTTGTTTTTTTTTTGGAGTTATTTTCCTGACTCGCCCCAGTGGCCTCCATGACGGCCAGCATCACGTTCTACGCGCCGGTGCAGGGCCTGGCAACGTGTCTGGACACGCTGTGCGCCCAGGCATACGGGTCGGGCCACAAGACGCTGGTGGGCCTGCAGCTGCAGCGGATGTGCTGTTTCCTGGTCCTGCTGATTGTGCCGCTCGAGCTGGTGTGGTTCAACGCGGATGGTATTTTGAAGATGCTGATCCCGGACGAGGCGACGGCGGTGCTGGCGGGCCGTTATCTGCGGGTGCTGGCGTTCAGCATGCCGGCGAGCGCCGTGTTTGAGTGCTCGAAGCGGTACATGATGGCGCAGGGCCTGTTCATGGCCAACACGTACGTGCTGCTGATTGCGGCGCCGTTCAACGTGCTGCTCAACTGGTTCCTGGTGTGGCACCTCGAGATGGGCTTCATTGGGGCGCCGATTAGCAGCGCCATCACGCAGTGGCTGATGCCGACGTTGCTGCTGATGTACGTGCTCTTCATTGGCGGATCGCAGTGCTGGGGCGGCTTCTCGAAGCGGGCGCTTAGCAACTGGGGTGAGTTTTCTTTTTTTTTCTTTTTTTTTCTTTTTTCTTTTTCTTTTCCTTTTCCTTTTTCTTTTTCTTTTTCTTTTTCTTTTTCTTTTTCCACCGTCCCTAACCTCCAGGCCCCATGGTCCGTCTCGCCCTCCCCGGCATGGTCATGATCGAAGCCGAGTACTTTGCCTTTGAGGTGCTCACCCTGGCATCGGGCCAGTTCGGCACCACGGAACTGGCGGCCCAGAGCATTCTGGTCACCATCACGTCGACGACATACCAGATCCCGTTCCCCATGTCGATCGCGGCGTCGACCCGCATCGCCAACCTGATCGGTGCCAAGCTGCCCGAGGCCGCCAAGACGTGCGCGCGCGTGGCTGTCGTGGCCGGCACGCTCATCGGCCTTTTCAACGTGGCCCTCGTGGCCGGCTTCCGTTACTCGATCCCCGGCCTCTTCACCAACGACCCCGACGTGAGCGCCCTGGTGTCGCATGCGCTCCCTATCTGCGCGTTCATGCAGGTGTTTGACGGCCTGTCGGCCGTGGCCAACGGCCTGCTGCGCGGCGTCGGTCGCCAGGAAATCGGCGGCTATGCGAGTCTAGCGGCCTATTACCTGATTGGCCTGCCGCTGTCCTTTTACCTGGCCTTTTACCTCGACTGGAAGCTGCCGGGCCTGTGGACGGGCGTGACGCTGGGTCTGGGACTGTATGTTTCTCTCCTGTGTTCTGTCTCCTTTTCCCCTCGGGCTGCTCTCGTTTTGTCTAACTCTTTCCTCTTTTCAGCGTCTCGATCGCCGAGTATTATTATCTCTACGGCTACAACTGGCAGAGCGCTGTCGAAGAGGCCGAGGCCCGGACGGCATCGGGCTAGAACACATGGCGGCGACGGTGACGGTGGCAGTGGTGGGGACCGCGTCGGTATCGCTGGACGGTCGGACAAGAGTAATGTTTTGGTGTTTACAGATAGAAATGGAAGGAGAATATCGCGAGAAAGAGCAGAAAGAGCAGAAAGAGCCCATCACATGCTTGTACACCGTGTAAGACTAGTGGAGGCTGCAGCCAACGGCACAGCCAACGGCACAGCAAGGCCTGCAACCCTGGGAGACAGGTCCACCATAGCTTTGCCCCGCTGCAAACCTTAAAGGCCGAGCCTGCAGCACAAGAATCGCAGCGGTCTTGAAACAGCCCCGCTGGTCGGAAAAGCAGCAGTCCGCCGCCTCCTGTCTCCTTTTTGCCAAACGCACCTGCCTCCTGCTCTCTGCCGCCAAGGGCGATAAAACCCCCCCCAAAAAGTCACGACGCGGATTTGTCTCTCGCTTTCTGCCGCTTTCTGCCTCTTCCGCCACGTCCGTGTGTGAGGGCCACGCGACCGTCACCGTCTGCTGCTGCCACACGCACACACACACACACAGACTTGCTCGTCCAACGGTGCCCAAGATGGGTCTCTCGGTGATCCAGGAGCAGCAGAACAGTACGACAGTGTCCCTGCGAGCGAGAGGATTCGTGCGAGCGAGAAACTGACGCCTGGGACAGTCTTGATAGAAACGATCAAAAACATCACCCGAGGCGACGTGAGCTCGACCCCTTTCCGGCGACGGTGCATCTGGCCGGTGGCTGACCAGCAATAGTGGAAGGTTCTCGTGCTGGACGAGACCAGCAAGAAGATTGTGGACAATGTCGTCAGCGAAGATGAGATTCTCAATCAGAACATTGCGAGTATGTCGACGGCCCGGGACGGCCCCGACCGACCGGACAGGCGGCCAGCACTGACGTGAACACCAGACATTGAGCGCATCGAGGAGCGGCGCGACAAGAACCCGACCATGGACGCCATCTACCTGCTCTCACCACAACCGCACATTGTCGAGTGCCTGCTGGCCGACCTGGAGCGGCGACGGTACCGACGGGCGTTTCTGGTGTGGACATCGCTGCTGGACGGAAAGCTGCGGCAGCGCATCGACATGGCACCGGCGGCGCGGCAGCTGATTGCGGGATCCGAGACGCTGGCCGTCGATTTCTTCCCGTGCGAGTCGAACCTGGTGACGTTCCGCGACCCGTGGAGCTTCCCGGTGCTCTTCCACCCGGACTGCAACGGCCTGGTGCGGCCGCACATGGAGAGCCTGGCCGACAAGGCACGACCGCCCCGTTCCGGAGAGACAGAGGATGGTTCTGGGCTTTTTGGTTTGCTGACGACGCGCTGCAGATTGCCGGCGTGTGCATATCGCTCGGAGAATACCCCAAGGTGCGCTACTACCGGCCGCGGGAACCGCTGCACGAGGCCAGCGTGCTGTGCACGCACCTGGCGCGCTTTGTGCAGGAGCGGCTGGACGGGTTTGCGCGGCACAACCAGGGCTTCCCGGCGCCGTCGACGCGGCCGCAGAGCGTGCTGGTGATCACGGACCGGACGATGGACCTGATGGCGCCGCTGGTGCACGAGTTTACGTACCAGGCGATGGCGCACGACCTGCTGCCGATCCGCGGCGGCGACAAGACGCTCTTCCACATGGTGATCAACGAGGGCACGGGGTCGGCCGAGGAGAAGGACATGGAGCTGCAGGAGAAGGACAGCGTGTGGGTCGACAACCGACACCGGCACATGAAGGACACGATCGACAAGCTGATGGGCGACTTCCAAAAGTTCCTGGACCAGAACCCGCACTTTACGGAGTCGAGCGGCGACGCGACCAGCCTGAACGCGATCAAGGACATGCTGGCGGGACTGCCGCAGTTCCAGGAGATGAAGGAGGCGTACTCGCTGCACCTGACGATGGCGCAGGAGTGCATGAACAAGTTCCAGCAGCACAAGCTGCCGGACGTGGCGTCGGCCGAGCAGACGATGGCGACGGGGCTGGACGAGGACTACCGCAAGCCGCGCGGGCTGCTCGACCAGGTGGTGCGGCTGCTGGACGACGAGGCGATCACCAAGGAGGACCGGCTGCGGCTGGTGATGCTGTACGCGCTGTACCGCGACGGCGTGGTGGCCGAGGACGTGCGGCGGCTGCTGGCCCACGCGTCGCTGCCGGCGAGCCAGCTGGGCACGATTGCCAACCTGGAGCTGCTGGGCGGGCGGCCGGTGCGGGCGACGCTCAAGGACGTGCGCCAGCCGCCGCCGGCGCCGCTGTTCCCGACCAACGCCAAGGCGGCGGCGGCGGCGGCGGCCTCGGACGAGGAGTACGCGCTGTCGCGCTTCGAGCCGGCGGTGCAGCAGCTGCTGGACCGGCTCTGCCGCGGACAGCTGGACGCGACGGTGTTTCCGTACGTGAACCCGCCACTGGACCCGAACGAGGACGCGGCGCTGGCGGCGGCCAACATGGGCTCGCTGCGGGCGGCCAAGCCGAGCTGGGCGGGCACGAACCGCCGCGTGCCGGACAACCGCCAGCGGGTGTTTGTGTTTGTGGCGGGCGGCGCGACCTTTTCCGAGGCGCGCGCGTGCTACGAGGCCTCGGCCCGCCACGGCCGCGACGTCGTGCTGGCCACGAGCCACATGCTGACGCCGAGCCTGTTTCTGCGCCAGCTGGGCGACCTCTCGGCCAACATGCGCCAGCTCGACATTCCGCTGGCCCGTCCGCCGCCCAAGCCGCCAGCCCACCTGTTTGAGCGCGACCCGCCACCGAAGCCGCAGCCGCCGGCGAAGCCGGCGGCACAGCCGACTCGTCCAGGCGGCCCAGGCGGCCCAGGCGGCCCAGGCGGGGGCATGTCGTCGGCGCCCCGACTGCCGACCAAACAGCTCGGCCAGATGTCGCTGGGAGACGGCAGCAGCGGGTCGGGCCACGGCCCACAGCGTCCGTCGGCGGGCGCGGCGGGCGGGGATGCCAAGATGCACAAGGACAAGAAGAAGCGCAACTTGTTTGGACTGAAGAAGTAGGGCCCAGGGCGGCCGCCGTATATAGCACACATCTTTGTAGATAGACACCTATGATTACATAATAATGTCCTGGAACGATATCCTGCCCAAACGCAATACGCAATACGCAATTCGTAAGCTCCCGACGCCGGTACGCCTTTTTTTTGGTTGTGCTCTCCTGCCGCCGTCATGTTGGCCTCCACGCTGGTCCCCGGGCTCAGACGAGGGCAAAGGTCTCGTCGTCGAGGGTGGCGTAGATGGCGCTGTGGTCGGTCAGCTCCTGGACGGCGGCCATGGTAGGGCCGTAGCCGAGCTTGAGCTCGTTGGCAATGACGTTGACGTTGATGCCCTCGTTGCCGGTGGCGGTGTTGCGGAGGAAGTTGTAGACCTTGCGGGCGTTGGGGGTAAAGTTGCGGCTGGCCGCGGCGCCGCCGGCACCGTAACCGCCGCCGCCGCCGCCGCCGTCCTGCTCGACAAACATGCCGTCGTCGCGGGAGGCGCCGTTGGCACCATTGGCACCATTGGCACCATTAGCACCATTGGCCCCGGCGGCGCCACCACCACCGCCGTCGCCGGGGGCGCCCTTGGTGAGGCAGAGGTGGACGTAGGTGCACTCGAGCAGGTGGTAGCTGACCTCGTTGTAGTCGTCGACGGCGCGCAGAAAGTGGGCGCCGACGTAGCGCTTGTTGTTGAAGAGCTTGAGGCGGCCAAAGACGCGGACGTGCTGGTCGAGGGCGAACGTGGTCTCGGCGCCGTCGTTCTTGTCGGCGTCGACCCACTTCTTGACGTCAATGAGGCCGGTGCCGTCGTCGATGCGGTACGTCACGTTGGTCGGCTGGGGGTTGACGGCGCGGACCTGGCCGACGAGCGTGACCTGCACGATGGCGGCGCCGTCAATGGTGAACTCGGAGGCGCCGGGGTAGGCCTCCTCGAGGTCGAGCAGCTGCTTGACGGTGACGGGGCGGAGGGAGTCGTCGTTGTAGTTCTGGGGGGGGTTAGTGACGTGCGTAGGATGGACAAATGGACAGAAAGGACGGCTACGCACCCGTCCGCCTTGGCTGGCCGGCTGCGAGCCGCCGCCCATGAAGCCGCCGCCGTCGGCCGCGGCCGCCTCGCCGCCGTACGAGGTCTTTGAGTATCCGCCGCCATAGGAAGCTGGGGGCAGAAAAGTGAGCAAGAGCAAAGAAGAGAAAGCGGCAACTCTAGAGCAGCAGGTCTAGAGCAAGTCTAGACGTAGACAGCCCAGAGAGCCCAGAGAGCCCAGAGAACGCAGAGAAACGTACCCATGATCAACGCAGACGTCTGCAATAAACGGGTGTGCAGTCGGAAGAGGGGAAACGCGGAAACGCAGAAACGCAAAAGACGAGGCAGAACGCGAGAAAGACGCGTCCCCGCGTTAAGCGTTGGTAGAGAGGGGTTTGTGTGGGGCGCGCAGGCGCGGGTGGCGGTCTGGAGCGTGGCGCTGTACGATGACTCAGCAGACCCGTCCCAGCCACAAGAGGGCCCCAGTGCCTCGGCAGCATACGAGTGACAACAGCCGAAAGGTCGCTCTCGCGGGCGGTGGTGATGGCGAGTTTCTGCACACTCTGCAACCTACCGCTTTCCCCGCATCGGCATCGGCATCGGACGCCCTGATTCCTTCTGCAGCTTGTCTGTGCAAGACGCTGTGCCTTTTTATTTTTTTTATTCCTCGCTGGAGGCGATTCTCGGAGAGACCAACTGCCGTCGACCCAGCCCGAAAGTCGAAGCCCAAACCCAAGACCCAAAACCCAAAACCCAAAACCCAAAACCCGAGAACCCACGATCCAAAATGGTCCAGAACCAGAGCTCCTCCCTCCCGATCCTGCCGCTGCCGCGCGGCATGGTCCTCTTTCCGGGCATCGTGCAGCACGTCGCGGTGACGGCGAGCCGGCCAGACATCCCGGCGCTGCTGGCCCACATCTACACGCAGGCGGCGAGCAAGGCGACGACGGGCGAGGGCAGCACGGCCGTCAACCAGGTGCCGGTGGCGTGCGTGCCGATGGCGTCGCCGTTTGTCGGGCCGCGGGGGCAGCTTCTGTTGGAGGGGGCCAAGGACGCCAAAGGGGCCGCAGGGGCCGCAGGGGCCGCAGGGACGCCGCCAGGCGAGGCGCCCGAGTTCGTGGCCGGCCAGTCGGGCAAGGCGGACCTGTTCAGCTGCGGCGTCGTGGCGACCATCACGGGCATCGAGGGCCGCGGGGCGGGCGAGTTTGCGCTGCACATTGAGGGCCGCTCGCGCGTCTGGATCGACAAGGTGTACCAGGAGCAGCCGTGCTTTGAGGGCAAAGTGACGGTGTATCCGGACGAGAGTGAGTTTCTGTCCTTGTTCGTGTCTGCATGTCCTCGTCTGACCCGACAGTCCACACGGCCGACAGCGCGATGCTAGAGGCGTTTGAGAAGCTCAAGGCGTCGTCGCGCGAGCTGGCACAGATGCTGCGGCTGGCCGCGTTTGTGGCACCGGGACGGGCACAGGCACGGCTGACGCCGCTGCTGGCGCGGCGGCTGGAGTCGTACATCTCGAGCAAGACGCTGGCCGAGGCGGGCGTGCTGGCCGACTTCATGGCCAACATCGTGGTGGCCTCGTACGAGGAGAAGCTGCAGGTGCTGGCGCTGTTTGACGTGCAGGCGCGCGTGACCAAGGTGCTGGAGCTGCTGGAGCGGCAGGTGGGCAACATCCGCAACAGCGTGCAGTTCACGGCCGTGACCATGGGGCCGGACGAGGGCGGGCCGGCGGCGGGCGGAGCGGCGCCGAGGAGCGCGGGCCTTCCGTTTGGCGTGATCATTCCGCCGCACGGCTTCGTGATGCCGCCAGGCGGCCGCAGTGGCGCTGGCGGAGGGTTCCGGTCGGCGCCGGCGACACCGCCGACAGACCAGCGGGAGACGGACGAGATGGAGGAGCTGGAGCGGAAGCTGGAGGCGGCCCAGCTCAGCCCGGAGGCGGCCAAGGTGGCGGAGCGGGAGATGAAGCGGCTGCGCAAGATGGTGCCGGCACAGGCCGAGTACACGGTGGTGCGCAGCTACCTGGAGACGCTGTCCGAGATCCCGTGGACGGCGGTGACGGCGGCCAAGCTGGGGCCGGGCACGCTGGCCAAGGCGCGAGCACAGCTGGACGGCGACCACTACGGGCTGGAAAAGGTCAAGAAGCGGCTGCTCGAGTACCTGGCCGTGCTGCGGCTGAAGCAGACGATCAACGAGGAGCTGGACGCGGAGGTCAAGATGGCGCAGCAGGAGCTGGAGCTGGCGCGGGAGGGCGGGGATGTGGCGGGCGAGGCGGGCGAGGCGGGCGGCGATGCGGCGGCGCTGACAGGTGCAGAGGCCGAGGCGGAGGCACAGGCGGCGGAGGAACAAACACAGATGCGCGTCGAGGCCGCCACACGACGGCTGGACGAGCTGCAGCGGCGGCGGACCATGGACCGGTCGCCGATCCTGCTGCTGGTGGGGCCGCCGGGCGTGGGCAAGACGAGCCTGGCGCGGTCGGTGGCGGCGTCGCTGGGCCGCAAGTTCCACCGGATCTCGCTGGGCGGCGTGCGGGACGAGGCCGAGATCCGGGGCCACCGCCGGACGTACGTGGCGGCGATGCCGGGGCTGGTGATGCAGGGCCTGCGCAAGGCCGGGGTGGCCAACCCGGTGGTGCTGCTGGACGAGATCGACAAGGTGGGCTCGTCCAACTACCACGGCGACCCGTCGGCGGCGATGCTGGAGGTGCTGGACCCGGAGCAGAACCAGGCGTTTGTGGACCACTACGTGGCGATCCCGTTCGACCTGAGCCGGGTGCTGTTCATCGCGACGGCCAACAGCGTGGAGACGATTCCGGGGCCGCTGCTGGACCGCATGGAGACGATTGCGCTGCCGGGCTACACGACGCTGGAGAAGAAGCACATTGCCATGCAGTACCTGGTGCCGAAGCAGGTGCGGGTCAACGGGCTGCGGGCGGGCCAGGTGGGCGTGGACGAGGCGGTGGTGGCGCGGGTGATTGAGGCGTACACGCGGGAGGCGGGCGTGCGGGGGCTGGAGCGGGAGATCGGGGCCGTGTGCCGGGCCAAGGCGGTCGAGTACGCAGAGGCGCAGGACGGCGGCCGGCTGGCCTCGTACCGGGCGGCGGTGGCGGTGGCGGACCTGGAGGGGATCCTGGGGGCGGCGCAGTACGAGGAGGAGCTGGCGGCGGCGAGCGCGCGGCCGGGCGTGGTGACGGGGCTGGTGGCGTACAGCGGCGGCGGCCAGGGGGGCATCCTGTTCATCGAGGTGGCGGCCATCCCGGGCGGCGGCGGCCGGGTGCAGCTGACGGGCAAGCTGGGCGACGTGCTCAAGGAGAGCGTCGAGGTGGCGCTGTCGTGGGTGCGGGCGCACGCGGTGGCGCTGGGGCTGACGCAGGACGCCGGCGAGGACCTGCTGCGCAACCGCAGCCTGCACGTGCACTGTCCGTCGGGCGCCGTGCCCAAGGACGGGCCCAGCAGCGGGCTGGCCCAGGCGGTGGCGCTGGTGTCGCTCTTTAGCGGCCGCGCCGTGGCGCCGAGCCTGGCCATGACGGGCGAGCTGACGCTGCGCGGCCGCGTGACGGCCGTGGGCGGCATCAAGGAGAAGCTGCTGGGCGCGCTGCGGGCCGGCGTCAAGACGGTGCTGCTGCCGGCCCAGAACCGCAAGGACGTGCGCGACCTGCCGGACGAGGTGCGGAGCGGGCTGGACATTCTGTTTGTGAGCCACATCTGGGAGGCGCTGCAGCTGGTGTGGCCGGCCGTGGTGTTTCCGGGGGCGCAGGAGGTGCCGGAGGTCGAGAGTCGGCTGTGAGGGGGTTCTCTGAAGGGGGGTGGGTGGACGGGTTCTCCGAAAAGAGTGCTGACGAGGGGACGTCTGGAGTCAGACTTGGGCCCTTTCTGCAACGGATCTGTCTCGGGCTGTGTCCAGACACAAGCGAGCCTGTTTCTTGTTTCTTGTTTCTTGTTTCTTGTTTCTTTTTTTCTTAATTTTGGGGTATTTTGCGCTTGCCTTGATTTCGGACAACTTTTCCATGTATATTGGTGATTGGGGTGTATTTTGGTGTTTTCTTTTTCTTTTTCTGTTCTGTTTTCTGTCTTTTGTCTTTTTGTTTCTATTCTGTCTATTTTCCCTTTCCCCTCTGCTCCTTCTGTTTTTGCTCGTTGGGTGTCAGCCTCCCTTTTTACTTGTGCACGAAAACGACTCCCACTCGCCAACACCACCTCCAGATCTTGTACCACACGACGCTGTCTCACCTCCCATCTGCCCCTGTGCGCTGGCCCCGACCGGGGCGACACGACAGGCTACTGTTTGAAGGAGCGAGCGTGCAGGAGGGCTACATGACCGACGGGAGGCCGACCTTGTCGCCAGCGGAGAGTGACAGCTCAGCGGGTCTCGGGCCTGTCTCGAGCCGCCGATGGGACCGCATCCAACTGGGTCGACACTGCATCGACACTGCATCGACACGGCGTCGGCGCTGCGTCGGCGCTGCGTCGGCACTCGCCGTCCGCTACACCACAAAAGATCGATCCCCCTGGCCGTGTACGAGGCCCGCCGGTCAGCTGACGTGGTCGGCGAACAGGAATGGAACCTGTCTTGTGTTTCGACGGGCGTCTCCAGGAGAAATCAAGGTGTGGCGCACACGAGCACGATGTTTCGAGCTTGTGCGAGGGGGGGGGGGGAGGAGGAGAGGAGGAGGAGGAGAGGAGGAGAAGGAGAGGAGGAGAAGGAGAGGAGGAGAAGGCGGGAGAGCAAGAGACCGAAGCAGTCAAAACAGTCAAAACAGTCAAAACAGTCACATAACAAATAAACACAACACAACAAACCTCGGCACACCGCCGCTAGAACTCGCCCGTCTCCCGTAGCCCCCGGAAATTAATACCGCGGCCGACGGGAGCGACGCCACGCCACCGCCGCCGCATCGTTGCCTCGGCCGGCCTGTCGCCTCGTCGTCACCAACTGCCCCCCCCCCCCCGGCCTTGTCGTCTGCGGACCCGATTCCGCCTCGTGTCATTTGCGGCCACGTCGACCCGCAGTGGCCCGCCTGTCGAGTACTTACAAGATTGCTGCCAGTAGTGCTTCATGCTCGTATTCCCCCTACGAGTACGAGTCCCCGCGTGCCGCCCCCTCCCCCCCTTTCGCTTTTTCTTTATTTTTTTTTCTTTTTTCAACTTGTGCCACAGCCAGCGGCACAGAAGAGCACGCCGCAGCAGGCACGAGCAATTTCGTGTCTGATGATATCGGCCTGTTTCTCCGGGAAGTAGGGGAGAGGGGGGGGGGGGGGGTGGATTCTTTTTTTGGCCTTGCCACCCTCGTCTAGCCTGCCTCGATGGTTCTGAGACGGAACTGTCGTGGCGAGTTGCCGTCATTGGCCAATGCGCACACAGGGGGACGAAATAGGCGCAGCCAGGCGAGAGACGGGATAGGATGCAAGTACGAGTATCCTCGCTCTGCGTGTCTCTCTCTCGGCCGGCCAGGACACACGAACGAGACTTTTCGTTTTCTACAGCCACACCCTGGGGAACCTGTCTCGTCTGCGAGTACGACCGCCCGCGCCTTCCGGCATCTGCCGCCTGGCCCCGAATGCGAGAAAGTAGAGCTCATGGCGTCAGGGGGACCAGCAGGAAACCACCGTCTTGGGCGTCCTGGTGGCGCTTTGGGGGTACGGAAACCGTTCGACGCCTGCCGTTCTAGAGCCAGCCCAGGCGCCAATAGAAACGATGCCCTCTCGACTCGTACGAGCATACGAGTATGTAACAAGTAAGATACGGTGGTCACCCCCCTCCCCCCCCCGTCGACAGTAGTGCGATTCGGAGTGTGTCGAGGCGGGCAGGCGAGACGAGAGAAGAGACGAGAGAGAAGAGACGAGACGACAGACGAGACGAAAACGAGACGAGAGCCGAGCCGAGATGAGCGACAGGGCCCAGGGGGGGGGGGGCCAGACGGAAGACGACAATGAGAAAGAAAATAAAAGGAGCAGAGAGCCTGTCGGGCATCTCCCTTCTCGTAGAGTGGGCAGGGAAAGTCCGGCGAAAAAAATCTCCGCACCGCCTATCCGGATCTGGTGGCTCGCTCGGAGAGTAAAAAAAAGAGAGTTTGTTATTAGGGTGCGCTACCACGCGGGGGAGTCGTGCCTGTGTCCAGACGATGTATCTTACTCGTAGCGCTGTGCCGCCCTAGCGCCAGCGCTATGGGCGCTGAACCGGTCACCTAATATCAAAAACGTGCATTGATGGAACCGGTGGTCCTTGTCCCTGTTCCCTCCCCTGGACCGCCCTGGAGCCGGGCCCTGCAGACGGACCCCCCC
>RQWE01000488.1:0-12119 GCA_004028395.1 Leptographium galeiforme
CCCCGACGCACCCCCACCGCCACCTGGAAAAACGACGTCAGCCGCTCCGGCATGTGCGTCGCCACCAGCAGGAACCGCTCCGGATACGCGTCCTTGGCCACGCTCGGCGAAAAGCTGTACCGCGCCTCCTCCACCGCGCCCGTCCACGACGCCGCAAACAGCCCGTCCGCCGCCGTCGACCGCACCGCCATCTGCAGCTTCTGGCGCAGCCGCGGCGCCGGCGCCAGCACCGAGTCCTCCTTGCCAAACACCACCGCCTCCACGCTCCGCGCCTGCAGCCGCACCGCCCGGATCAGCGCCACCCAGTGCTGCAGCACCGTCGCCGGCACCAGCACCAGCGACGCGCCCCGGCTCAGCCCGTCCGCCACCCGCCGCGTCGCCCCGCCCGCGTTGGCATAGCACTCGATCCCCAGGCTGTTGCCGCACGGACACCCCTTCGCCGTCGTCGCCGCGTCCCGCGCCAGGTGCTGCTTCGGCGCCGCGTGGCCCACGCTGCTCCCCCTCTTCGCCTCGTAGGCCCGCTGCTGCCACTCCCGCTCCACCTCCGCCCGGCTGTGCCCAATCACCGCCCGCAGCAGACACACCGCCAGACACACGTACGTCTTGCCCGTGCCCATCACGTCCGCCAGCACCCCGCCCGCCACGTCGCGCTCCGTCCGGCTCGCCAGCATGCTGTAGGCCGTCCACAGCTGGCTCGGCCGCAGCCACAGATCCTCCGCCCCCGGCACCCGGATCGACCGCGCTCGCGCGTCCGTGTGGTCGGCCGGGTCCAGACACAGCAGCGCACAGCACCGCTCCCACTCCGCCGCCGTCGGCGCCGCCGTCTCCGGGATCAGCGCGTGCAGGTCGCCCTCCATCGCCTCGCCCTTGGCCGCGCTCGTGTCCAGCGTCGCCAGGATCGACACGCTCTCCGGCTCTGGCTCGGTCGCCGGCTCCTCCTCGTCTTCCGCCGGCTCCTCCTCGTCTTCCGCCGTCTCCGGCTCGTCGTCCGACGGCTGCGTCTCCCCGTCGTCCTCGTCGTCCCGCAGAAACGGCCAGTCCACCTCGTCCTTGAGATTCCACTTGCCCCCCGTGCACTTGAGACACACGCAGTTCTCCCGGCACGACGCCCCCTCCACCTCCTCCGTCTCCTCCGTCCCCTCCGTCTCCTCCGTCTCCTGCCACGCCTCCCGGTCCGTAAAGTCCAGCCCGTACGACGCCTCCGACCCCGGCGACGACGGCTCCCATGACAGCGACAGGCTTGACAGAAACTCGTGCGCGTTGCTGCCCACCCTCTCCATCCGTCGGCCGTACGACGCCGCCACCAGAAAGTACACCGACCACGCCTCCGTCGCCGCGTGCTGCCGCATCGTGTCCAGGAAACTCAGCATGTCCACCACCCCAAACACCCGCTCCTTGTGCACCATCCGCACCTGCGGGCCCTTCCCCTCCATCGCCCCCGCCCACAGCGCCCAGTGCCGCACTCCGCTGCCCGCCGTCATGCCGTAGTCGTCCTCCAGGTCCGCCGCCAGCTTGTGGCAGTCAAAGTTGTCCACCGAGAACGGGAAATCCTCCCCGAACCGCGCCGGCTGTCGGCTCCGTCGCCACTCCGGCTCCCGCGTCCGGTTCGTAAAGTACTCGCTCAGCATGCCCTGGCGCCCGCGCCAGTCACGTGCCGAATACCCGCTGTGCTGCATCGCCTGGCCCGTGATGTCGTCCACCTCCAGGTGCAGCACCACATATGCCAGCTCGCCCAGCGTCTTGCCGCCCGACCGCGCCTTGCGGCTCGCCAAGCGCGGCTTCTCCTTGTCTTGTTGCAGGAGCGCCTTGGCCATCGTCTCGCTCTCCTCGTCGCCCAGCATGTCCTCCACGTCGAGGGGGTCCTCCAGCATCGCCCGGAGGGGGTCCAGCTCAATCGGCATGCTCATGTTGGTGGTTGGTCTAGGAAAGGTGTCTCTGGGTCGTGTATAATCGAAATGGTCAAAAATGGAATGTGCGTAACATCTTGAACGGAAAGGCCCCCAAACGCTGCCATCCATCACTTATATATGCGCAGTGTTTGCGCCAGCCAACACCCAATCAAAGACGGCAAACAGCATGTCGGCGGCCATTGTCCGTGAAGACGCCCTTTGACACTACAAACGTCAAAGCACAATGACCAACACGTCTCTTTCATCCGCTTGCAACACTTTCAAGACTCTTTCAGAACTCTTTCAAAATCTTGCAAATCTTTCAAAATCTTTCAAATCTTTCAAATCTTTCAAAATCTTTCATACCATGGCTTTCCATATCCAAAAATATACACGGAAGCCGCGTTCCGACCCTTTTTGCCCGCTCTCCGACGCCAATAGCAAAGCCCCCACCCGAATGGAACGGAGAGGCAAGCAGGTAAACAGTTAGCAGGAAACAGGAAACACGCAACGGCAAACGGCAAACGGCAAACAGGCAAAAAAGACCAGAAAACAGCCAGTAGCGCCTCAGCTGGACCGTCCCGCAAACGGCACCGGCCCAAAGCCAAGCACACCGTTGGCGTTGGCCAGTCCCAGCCGGCTGTCCGCGCCCGGCGCCGGCGGACTGCCCGGGTCGGCCGGCCCCTCTGCCCCCTCTCGCTTCGGCGGCTTGAAATTGGTCTCCCGTCCGACCCGGTACACCTCCTGGAGCAGCGCGTCCAGCACACCCGCGTCCCGGTACTCCTGGTACTTGCGGTACAGCTGCAGCGCCGTGCGCGCGTCCTCAATCGAGTCGTGCGTCTCCTGCTGGATGTTCTCCCGCAGCGCCCACCACGCCAGAAAGGCCAGCGACAGCTTGCGCAGCCGCGCCTTGAGGAAAAAAAGATCAATCGTGTCAATGATCTGCGCCCGCGGCACCTGGATGTTGATCACCCGAAAGTCCTGCTTCAGCCCGTGGCCCAGGAACCGGCAGCCCAGGTTGAGCAGCACCCACAGCTTCTTGTACGCCCGCTTGAGCGGAATCAGCGTGTGGCGCGACGTCCGCGGGTCCAGGTCGTCGCGCGTAATGCCCGAGTACAGCGTCAGGTAGTCCACCACCGGCTCCTTGATGATAATGTAGTCGTCCACGCACGGCAGCCCCTCGTCCACGCCCTGTCCGCGCACCACCGACACCCGCGCGAGCGCGTGCGTCATCGGCCGGATCGTCTCCATCTCGCCCTCCGAGTTCATCTCAATCTCCGGCCGCTTGAGCGCCACAAACTCCGTGTCCAGCGCCAGGATCGTCTCCGGCCCCGGCCGCTCCCGCACCGGATCCAGCGCCCGGTACGTCGAGTGCGTCGCCGGTCCCTGGTCCATGTACAGGATCGACGTGTCCATCCGGCTCTGCCACGTCATGTCGATCTTGTTGTTCTCGCTCTTGCGCTGGAACAGAATCACCGACGGCGTCTTCCAGTTCGTGTTGAACGACAACGCCTCGCCTGTCGAAGTCGGCCGCACCAGAAAGTCGTTGAACAGATGCCACTGCGCCTGCGCTGCCGGCGTCGGCTCCGCAAGAGACGCTGCACGCACCGTCAGTACCTCGTTCCTCGTTCATGCCTCCCCACTCTCCCCCACTCTCCCCCCCCCCAGCACGTACCGTCCACCATCGCCACCAGGTGCGGCTTCTGCGACTGTCCGCCGTGGTCCACGTTGACGGCCATGCCGACGAGCGAGTACACCTGGACGTCGTGGATGCCGCGCTGCAGGTGCAGCTTGAGGTCCTCGCCCTCGTAGCAGAAAAACTGGCCCGCGCCGTCCACGATGATGCCAATCTCCTCCGGCAGCCAGCCCGGCGTGCCCCAGAGCCGGCAGCACTCGGGGTAGTTGAGGTTCTGCGGCCCGCTGGCGTTGAGCGTCAGGATCGCCGGAATGCTGCGGATCGTCTTGCGGTTCAGCAGCGTCTGGTAGCGTTGGCACATTTCACACCAGCCCTTAGTGGAGGAATCCTGCTCGACGCTCGACTTGAGAACCTGCGAAAACGTAATCTTGGGCTGCTTGCCGCGCGTCGACTGCCGCACCGGCGCCGGGTACTTGAGGTTGTTGACGTACGTCGACACCGCCCGGCTCGTCTCGCTGCGGCACTGCATGCACCGCATGTATGTCACGCCCGACGTCGCCAGCGCGTCGTCCATCGCGCTCGAGTTGGGCAGCACGTTGCGGAAGTCGCTGGCAATCTGCGTCAGTAGGAATCGTGTCAGGTTCTGCAGCATTTCCGTGATGGGCGTGTTGGGGTTTTCCTCCTCGATCAGGCGGAGTTGGTGGGCTGAGGGTTAGCTGAGAAGGGGAGACGGGGGGGGGATTGCCCGGAAATCAAAGAAACGACAAAATGACAAAATGACAAAATGACGGGGAAAAAAAAAAAAAAACACACCCTGGGGAAGACTGCTCAGCGTCTTGAGCATGTTGGCCGCCTGGCACGTCGGCACCTCGGCCTTTTGCAGCATGTCAAACAGGTAGCCCAGCTCGCACAGCAGACACTGGTCGTCCAGACAGGCGCTGGCGGCGTGCTGCAGCGCCAGGTTGCGCAGCAGCGGCGTAAAGTGCAGCAGCTGCAGCAGCGCGTTGGCGTACGAGTTGGCAATGTGGTTCTCGAGCCCGGCATAGCGCGACCGGTTGTAGTAGCCAAAGTCAAAGTCGTCGACGCCAAACCTGCTAAACTTGATCTCGACCGCTCGGTACAGGCCCGGCGCCTCGTGGCCGCGGCTAGCCAGCTCCGAGGACGCAAGCCCGTCCGAGTCCGCGAGCCCGTCGGCGTCGGCCAGGCTGGCCGTGCCCGACGCCCGCGTGGCCGAGACCGCCGACGACTGCGTGTCGCGCGAGCGGTCGCTCAGGAACTTGGGCGCCTGGATCGCCGGCGCCGGCCGCTCGTCCTTGGGCAGGTCGACCACCTGGTTCGGCCGCGTGCCGGCCGTGTTGGGCGCGTACCAGCCGTATTCAAACAGCGTCAGGGTGTCGAGGTAGCTGTTCTCGTAGCGCGGCGGCGGCGCGCCCACGTCCGACACCAGGCTCGGCGGCAGCGCCGACAGCAGCGCCTCGCGGTAGTACGGCACGCCCACCAGGTTGAGCGGCAGCGCCTCGTCGTCCTCGTCGTCCGACCAGTCCGCCCACTCCGTCTCCTTGTGTGGCGTCGCCGCCGTCTCCGTCTCCAGCAGCGCCGCAAAGTCGGTAAACTGCACGCCCGCCGGCGCCCCCCACAGATGCATGTAGCCGTCGCTGTCGGCCAGCACCAGCGCCTCGCCCGTCGGCGCAATGTCGATGCGCGTCAGAAACGACACCACGTTGGCCTGCTTCACGCTGCTCGTGTTGGGGCTCAGCAGGTCGATAATGTGAATCTGGCCCGACGTCGACGCCACAATCGCCGTCGTCACCATGCGCGGGTGCATCCGCACAAAGGCCGCGCACGGCGGGAACGGGATCGGCGCCATCGACGCCATCTGCTTGAGGTCAAACAGGTTCACGTACGGGTCGAACATGACGGCTCCCTGCTGCTTAAGAGTGGCGCCGCACGTGACCAGAAAATCCGCCTGCACGTCCATGTCGTGGATAAAGGCCGAGTGCGCCGTCCAGCTCTTGAGCACCGCAAAGCTGCTCGGGTCCAGAATGTCCACCGTGCCGCGCGTCGTCGCCGCGCAGATGAACCGGCTGTTGCGCTTCATCATCGTGTAGTGGCTCTCCGTCGCCAGCTGCCGCACCACCGTGCCCTCCTTGAGATCGACCACCAGCATCGTGTTCTGCCGCCCGGCCACCAGCACCTCGGTCGCCGCCGCCGTCGTGAAGCTCATGCAGCACAGGTCCACCATGTCCCCGTGCCGGCAGTTCCACAGCGGCAGCCCTCGCCGCAGCGCCATGTGCACCCCCTTGGGCCCCAGCGACACCACGCCCATCTCGTTGACCAGCATCTGCCGCACCTCGCCGTCGCCCGCCGGCTGCATCATGTACGACACGTAGTGCTGCATCTCCGCGCCGTAAAACGACGCCACCCGGCCCTGTCGCCCGTCAGTTCAAAACACGCATTCCCTCCTCCTCCTCCTCCTCAATCCGAATTGCCCACCTCGCCGTTTCCTGTCCATAGCAGCTCTTGTGTCGTGTCAAACGCCAGCGCCGTCACCGGCGTGGCTGTGTCTTCTGGGCCCCCATGCGACGAGGTCAGGAGGACGCAGGCGAGCTGGCCCGGTCAGCACATGTCCACTCGGCCGGTCGTTTGCCCCCAAAAACCCACCTCCGTCGACTCCGGATCCATTGCTTAGGCCCGCGCGGGGGGGGGGGGTCACATCCCCGGGCTCTCAGTTGCCGCTGTCTTTTGGCCGGCAGATTGTCGCGCAAATAATGCCAGCGCGTCGTGCGTCGGTGAGGAGGTAAGCACGGGACGCTGCCACGCAACGTGTCAAGCTGTGATCCTGGTGGACGACAATAATTCGCTACGCACACGCTAGTTCTGACGGAAGCAGGATAGCGCTTTTCTCCGCGGGGTGAGGGGCTCGCTGTTCTCGGCCGAGGAGCGTCACGTGTCGTTAGTCATGACAGCTGCAGCTCGCTATTTTAGCGGACATACGAGAGGGTCTGAAATATACGTCGCTCGAAATATTGCTCGTTAATGTTGTCTTTTTGTATTTCTTGAAGCTTTGCAGCCTCTTATTTGAACTGCGTTTCCTTTCTTTTTTAAGCTGGGCACACCACAACACCGGGTATAAACACAATTTTGAGACGGCTGACTACTTTGTCAGCCAGCCGAGGTAGTCGGCCGCGATCAATGTCACCATCCTGCGAGGTCAGCAAAAAAAAATCGAAAAATCGAAAGACGAACAAAAACAGAGGGACATACGCGTGTGGCGCAATGCGGACGTAATAGGTGCCAAAGCCGCGGTAGAAGCGCAGGACGCCCTCCTGGCGGGCAACCTTGGTGAAGCAGTCGACCATGCTGCGGTACGGCAGCACGCCATCGGGGCCCTTGCGCTGCTTCTGCAGACGGGTCTTTACAAAGTCAAAGGGCAGCGAGAAGAAGGAGGCGAAGAAGCCGGCAATGGCGCTGGCGCTGAGCGTCTGCGTGCGGGACGACCAGGTCGTGTTGGCCTGCAGCCGGGCCTTGGCCTCGCTGAAAAAGGCCAGCTGGCCAAAGTTGAGCGCCATGGCGCGCACCACGGTCGGCGCGGCACCGGCCCAGAGCGCGCCGACGCCCTCGCTCCGTGCAATCGACTGCAGCGCGTCAATGACCGACTTGTAGTTTTGGCGCTCGGCCAGCGGCCGCAGCCCGTCGCTCTGCATCCGGATCAGTGCCAGGTCGGCCGGGTTGCCAATCATGGCCGCCAGCCCGCCCGCGCTCAGCCCGGCCAGGGCGCGGTCGCCAAAGCCCACCGGCCGGCCCTGCTCGCGCGCCCGTGCGCCCAGCTTGCCCATGAGCGTGTCGAAGAAGCCCAGCCGCGCCGTCGTGTAGACGGCCTGTCGCAGCAAGCCCGCCGACAGTCCCGTGTACAGGTCCAGCGCCTTGCCGCTCGCCACAATCTCGCGCGTCACCGACAGCGGCGTCGGCTTGGGCCCGCCCGCCACGCCCTCGCCGGCCAGCTGGATCCGCACTTTGACCATGTCCACCGGCTGGATCACCGTCGTCGCCAGCATGCCGCTGAGCCCGCCATTCACAAACGGCAGCGCCGCCCGTACGGCCGGCGTGTGTAGAAAGTCCGTGCTGGGCGCCGCCAGGGTGGCCGGCTCGGACGGCACCGCCGCGGCGGCCTGCTTCACCGTGTCGCTCATTGGTCGTAGAGAGTTGGAGGGCGCGGGGACCTAATAGTTGGAGAATGTGGGGAGTCAAGGCTGAGGACGTTTGGGAAGACGATCTTTGAACAGTCTCGAGGGCGGTTATGGATCTTGTGGGACAAGCTTGGGAAGCAAAACTGCGAGTTGGGGAGGCAGAAAATTGGCCGCAGGTCAGAGATTTGTTGAGGGCGAGAGCCGAGAGAAATACACAATGCCTGGAGCTGCTTATCCACCTGGTCAGCCACGTCCGGGCCCGAGAACGGGATCTGGCAGAGAAAATCAGTCCTGGACCACACTTCCAAGCACGGGAAAGCAGGCCAAGTTGCCAGTCGAGCCGCCATTGGCTCGGAACACAGGCACGGCAATCTCATACACGAATGGTCGCCATCCAGTTCACTGTGATAGCCGATTAGGAGCCGAAAAACAAAGCTTTGCGAGGTGATGTCGGCCTGCAGGGCTCGGCTAAGCCGCTTCTGGCCAGCACCCCACGGAGCGAGCATGGAGTGCAGCCGTAGCCAGGCCGAAAGGGTGCAAGTGTACATGATCCGTGTAAGTTGATGGCTGTGCTCTAGATGGGCCCCTTGGCGCACGGCAACTGTGTTCGGTAAACCTGTGGGGATCTGTGGTGGAGACTCGCGGCGAATGGAATGTGCTGTCTGTGATTGGGCGGCGCGACTTGTTGGGGATGGCAGTCCCAGGCGAGGCAATAATGCACGTATCCGCATAGTCTTACCTAAAGAGGACGTTGGTGCTTTATGTAGCAAAGGCGTACAGCAAATGTTCTGCAGGACACAGAGCCGGATCCTGTCGGGGAGGAAGCGTGGCAAAGCTGCGTCGAGAGCGGTGCTGCTGTCCCGAGATATTATACGGATTACCCAGTAGTGGGACAGTCGATGACAGGTGAAAAAAACGCTGCTGTAAGTGGATCCGGTAGACGGAGACCGGCCGGTGCTGGCGTGAACAGGTGGAGATATCCGAAAGCCCAAGCAGACAACGCCGTGTCACAGAGAGCAAGTGGATGTCAGAGGGGATGTGCGAAGCACGACATTAAGTACACTGCGAGCGGAAAACAAGACACGGGAACACACGAGGAGGCAGACCTGGGCTAGGCAGTTGTCGGCAGCCCAGCAGGAGGACTGGGCAGTCTGGCTTTGTTGGCATCCGCCCCGCGTCTTCCCCCGTAAGTCCGTGATCATCCCCCTAGGGGCACCGTCCGGTCAAACGGTTGCTCTGTTGCCATGTTGGACCGTCATGGCCTCCTCAGGCCGGCCGTTTCTCGGCATCCGGGTGCTGCCTTTGGGGCCTGAAGCCCCTCCCGTGGTCGAACGTCTTATGTCCATTTGTTCGCGCCACCCTCCATCACCCTCCTTGGTTCGAGGCTTGTCCATCAACCACCCCACCCTTCCTCTCGTGCCCAACTCGCGATTTCATGTGCTGACGCTGAAGCTCAAAAGATGATGGCACATGCCAGCCTCCACAGCCTAGGAAGTGCGGGGTATTACCGGCCACGACCAATCGCAGCGCCACATACGCATAGCTGCAAATATTGCCACTGTTAGTCTCGCCCCCTAAGAGCAGCAATACTCGTAGTCGGTGTTCAGGTGTCCGGCAAGGTTGGGGGCTTCTCCTTATCTGCAGCGTTTTGCCAGTGGGGCAATGCCACCATGACGTATTGCAACATCGTGGTGCCCAATTTGAAAAAGTGGGGGATATTGCATGCTTATTCAGCAGTCATAATCCCCAGCGTGCCGAGAGTGGGGATATTGTCTGCTTACTCAGCAGTCAAAATCACCGGCCCGCCGAGAGTCAGATGGAGGACGGCGTCCACTAGGCCGGATTCGGCGAGTTATCGGCCTGTGTATAAACGGATCGTGCACTTTGGCAAACGGTCGCACGGCATGGCGGCGCAGCAATCTGCACATGCATCGGAGATGTCGGTAATGTGTATATTGGGGCCGCGGCTCTATAAAGTAAGGAAACATGACGAGTGGTGTGATCGAAAAGCCCATCCAAAAAGCCCAGAGTGGTATCGTGCAATTAATTTTCCTCCAAAATCATAACAAGTCGTGAGAAGCAGAAACAGAGAACCGGGCCAAACATGAGGGAGTTGAAAACAGAAAAAGGAGAGGAAAAGGGAAAGAGAAAAACAAGAAAACAGGAAAGAGCAGACATGTAAGCATGGAAGAGGAAAAGAAGGAAAAGAAGAAACAGAAGAAACAGAAGAAAAGGGAGCAATAAAGCAAAAACAGCCATCCCAGCATTGCCGGAACAGAATAGAAATCAAGGGAACACCGCACTCTCGCCCTCGTAGGTGTGGTAGTCAGCATCGTCCTCCTGGGCCATGGCCGGACCTTCCCCGGTGCAGCCACTGCCGCCAGGAGGCACGAGCTGCCGCAGCTCATTGAGCATCCAGCCGACGGCGCCGTTGCGCTCGACACGCCGCACAATCTGCACGCTCTCCTGCTCGGCCCAGGCGGTCAGCGTCGGGTGGGACACGCCGCCGTACGGCCACGAGGGCAGGTTGGCCTCGTGGGACTTTTGCATGTGGGAGGCCGTGTGCTCCATGAGGCCGGCCAAGGCGCCCTCGCCGCAAAAAACGTGGCCGCACGCCGGACAGTCCAGGTCCGTCGGCAGCGGGCAGCGCTCCACCATGGACCGTTCCTGCAGCGCCACCAGATCGGCGTTGAGCTTCCGCAGCGCCGCCGGCTCCGGAATCGGCTCGGTCTTGACGCGGTCCTTGTCGTGGGCCTCGTCGTCGGCCCGCTTGCGCTTCCCCTTGCCCTTGCTCTTGCTCTTGGCCGCCTTGTTCTTGGCCTGCGCCGCCGCCGCCGCCCGATCCTGGGCCAGCTTGGCCCGGCGGTACTTTTGGTCCAGGGTCTTGAGCTGGTCGGAGACATGCATTCGGCGCACGTGCTGCGTGAAGAGGTCCTTGCGGTTGAAGATGCCCGGCGTCGCGCTTTGCTCGCCTCCGACCAAGACCGTGCCCATGCCACTCCCTTGGCCACTGCCATCGCCATCGCCCCCTGCACCCGCGGCTTCGGCACACGCGGCGTTGGACCGCATCTTTGAGCACTTGGGGTCGTTGCAGACCCAGTAGACATTCATAATGTGCTGTGCCATCAGGTGACGCTTCCACTCGTTCTTGTTCCCGAAGCCGGCCGCGCAGCCGGCAAAGGCAAAGAGGCAGGTGTACGGCCGATCGTGTTCCTTGCGGCGGTGGTCGCCCAGCTTCGTGTCGTGCTGGAACTGAATGCCGCAGCACTGCAGCCGTTTTTCGGCAGTCGCCGAGCCGTTCGGTGCCAGAACCTTGCCCGACACGGCCGACACGGCCGACACGGCGTTGCCATTGTTGGTCGTGGCGGCGGTGCTGCCGCGTGGATTCTGCTGCCGCTTGCTGGCACCGCGAGCACGCTTGGCCGGTGGCATCGCCTCTCCCTGGTCCTCGGTGGCACCACCTTGGACGACAATGGTGTTACCGCGCTCGTCTGCGGCCGCCGGCGGCTTGGGACTAATGGGCTGGTGGATGGATGGGCCTGCGATGGCCACGGGGTGGCGATAGGACCCGGGATGAACGTAAGCCGGCAGCTCCTCGTCATGACCGGACGCGCTCGTCAGCGTGTAGCCGGTGTCGAGGGGGTTGTAGGGCGGCAGACTGTTGTTGCCGTATGCCTGCATCTCGCTGCAGGGCATGTAGTCGGGCGCAACGTAGTTGAAGTAGTTGGGCTCGTAATGGCCGAGCGACGCCAGCGTCACGTCATAGCCATAGCTGTCCTTGGAGGACCCGAGCCCGGTACCGTCGTCGGACTGCAGGCGCTCTCCCGATAGACGCAGCGGCGACGGCTGTGGCGAAAGTCGGCACTGCACGGCGTGGTCCTCGTCTCCGGGCGTGGACGGCGTAGCGCTTTCGCTGTCGTAGTTGTGCTCGCTCTCCTCGCAGACGGTCGGGGCTGGGCCGTCAAAGACGAGCGGCGGCGACATATCACACAGTGTCGGGTCAATATTGGTGCTGAGGTTGGCTGTGTTGGCCGCAGCCGCCGTAGCTGCTGCCGCGGCCGCTCCTACACCATAGTACACAGTATCGTCGGACGAGTAAGGCGGCCATTGATCATACCGATAGGCGGGCATGAAGCAGGACACGTCGTCCGCGTAGGATGGAGACGGGATGAACATGGTCGAAGAGGGACCGAGACGGCGTCGGAGCGAGCTGCAGATGTTTGATATTGACAGACAATGTGTCAGGGGAAAGAGACTGAAAACAAAACACACAATGGCTGCGGGCTTCTTCGAAATCTTTGAAAGGGATATTGTTCGCTTGAGGACTGTAGGGGTGCTCGTGGACCGACCGGTCACCAAGCTTTCAGCCAGGCAGACAGCCCAGGAGGCGGTCCAGGAAGGGGAGGG
>RQWE01000489.1:0-11977 GCA_004028395.1 Leptographium galeiforme
AATATCCCCCCCCCCCCCTAACTATCGAATTATAGAAGAATGATTAAAATAAATCCTGCGAGAAGAATATGAGATTGTATGCGTATAAACGTACAAAAGCGACAGAGGTAGGCTTGGGTGGTGCCGTTGTTATGTACGAACTATGTAAGATACCGTAGATCGTGCAAGCTACAGCTACGGTGGCCAGAGTCCTTCTGTGGGAACATTCAAGCGCTTTCCCGGCACTAAGGAAACCCAGGCCTCTCATAATGAGCAGTGGTAGATTTAAGCAGACGAGATACGACTACTTGTCGTTCGTTCTTCTCTTCCATACGCAACTCCTTCATACCTAGTAGCGGTTAAAGACCACTCGAATCTGTCGTCCTTCTTGTCGACTTAGAATTGGCCTCCGGCCGCGGCACCGTCTTTTCTGCACATTGAGGCGAGTCTCCCCCTTGTGCTCGTGCCGCCGGCCAAGCCTACCAGACCGCCAGTGCTTGTAAATTGCCTTAATGTTCTTAGTTAGTGCGCCGTTATCCGTAACATACCAGCTGCTACATGTGGCACGAAATGCAAGAAGCTGCTAATGAATGAAGCACATCCAGGTCAGGCCCTGTGGTCAGAACCAAGGGTGGTGGATACAACAATAGACTGCGGGAGCGGCGCGGGCTGTCACAGTATGAGTCAGCGTGGAAGAACTTCACACAGCGCTGGGCGGTAGGATATAAATGAGACTCGGTCGTCTGCCCATTCAACACGATTCGGGAGATGATTTGGCTGATCGTGGAAGTGGATGAAAGGATAGGATACAATTGATATCTGCAGTGCCGAGGCACAATATTCATGACCAAGCCTGCAGCCTGAAGGATCACCGCTTTAGGATATCTTGAATTCTCGCTTTGGTGCAAACGATATTATTGTTGCACAGTTTGGCAATTGGATTGGAACATTTCGGCTGGTTGGGCTGCCCCACGCTGGCGAATCAAGGGCTGTCCTTTGTCGGCAGAATATTATTATCTTACGTACCCCAACCGAAGCTTTTCTACTAGTATTAGACATAATACGGAGTAGCACAAAATGCGTCCTTTAGCGTGCCGAATAGCGCCACACCGCACTGTGCCCCATGCTGTTTTTCATTGTGTACGAGTACGAGTAGGAGCTGCGAGTACGGGTACTAATAATGCCCCTTTAACGAACGCGCAAACTTGGCCAGATCGCAACTGCAACACACGAAGAAAACTAGCCATCCCACATTCTCGAAAACCGGCAATCGATTTTGGTGAGGCAACCGGTTCCGACGCCAATGACGATACGTCCGTCACCTTCCGTCCCGTTTGGCTGAAGGAACGACGAACGGCCAAAAAAAAAGCGAATAATCCGAAACTGTCCCACGCCGTTGGCCCATCCCTATTATCCGCCTTCCCATCTCCTCCCCATTTGTGCAAGCCCGCTCCTACATCCGCTCGGTTACGAAAGGCGGCGCTTACTCGTGAGACGCCATCCTTCTGCTGCAGCGACACTTTGGGACCGCTCGCGCGCTCGCCTATATCCCTCTTCCGAAGTAATCCGCCGTCATGGATCTCATACGGCGTGCATCGAGATTCATCCCGGCCACTCCGGCGCCGCAGCTCCCGTCTATCGATGACAAGAGTCGCAACCATCCACGAGGTCTACGATGGCGGGCCCGCCTCGCATACTTCAGACAGCCCATGCGCTTAAGAGGCAACTCCAGCATATCGGTGCCGCTGGGCGTCGTCATCCTCTTCCCCTGTATCGTCGTCATACTGATCTTGATACTGTTTGTCCGGCATCCCAACTCCCCTGGCCGGATACTGATGCCGGCTGGAGCCCCTCCGGCTATTCGGTATGTTCTATACTCGTTGAGTCGTCCGTCTGCTTTCAGAACTAATACGATCCCTTGCAACAGAAAAATTAGCGAGGAACACGACAAAGTCTTTGTCACCGGGTGCCTCGAGCCAGACACAAGCCAACCGCGGGCGAACGGCGCATTTGTGGTTCTAGCGCGGAACAAGGAACTGGACGGTGTGATTCAGTCGATAAAGTCCATTGAGCGTCACTTTAATCGTTGGTATCACTACCCTTACGTTTTCCTCAACGATGGCGACTTCAACCAGACGTTCAAGGACGTGGTCCGCAACTACACCTCTGGCACCGTTGAGTTCGGCAAGGTAGAGCCGGAGATGTGGGGGTATCCCGACTGGATCGACCCCAAGGTTGCCAAGGAGGGAATTGCCAAGCAAGGAGACGCCGCCGTCATGTACGGTGGGCTGGAGAGCTACCACGCCATGTGTCGGTTTTATTCTGGGTACGACGGCTGCCTGTTTGTTGGGGAAGTGCGATCAGCTAACGCGCACGTGACCAGTTTTTTTTACAAGCATGAGCTCCTTGCAAAGTACGAGTGGTACTGGCGGCTGGAACCCGAGATCAAATATTTTTGCGACATCACATAGTATGTGTTCACCCTTGGCAGTTTTTCCCCGAGGCGGCGGTGGCCGTGCTGACAGGATGCAGCGACCCATTTCTGAAGATGATCGAATCCAACAAGACGTACGGCTTCACGATCGCAGTCAAGGAGCTTCGTGAGACGGTGCCAAACATGTTCCGCTACGCGTCGGCGTACAAACGGCAGAACAGCATTGATTCCAAGGGCCTGTGGGAGATGTTTGTTGAGCCGCAGCCAGAGAAGGAGGAGCCTCTGGCCGAGGACGACCCAAACTACAAGGCGCCTTTGCCGGAGGAGGTTCTGCGGACGGATCCGTCGCGCAACAGCGCGCCTGAAATCGACCCAGAGGGCATGGAAGGCGAAAAATACAATATGTGCCACTTTTGGTCCAACTTTGAGATTGCGCGGCTCAGCTTCTTTCGCAGCAAGGAGTATGAGGAATTTTTTCAGACAATGGACCGCAGCGGCGGCTTTTGGATGGAGCGGGTATGTTTCACTATCGTCCTCTTCTCGAAGCATCGTGTCCCCTTCTAGGCTTTCTAATGCGTGCAGTGGGGTGACGCGCCCATCCATTCGCTGGCGGCTGGCGTCCTTTTGGCACCTCGCGACATCCATTATTTCCGTGATTTTGGGTACCGCCATACAACGATCCAGCACTGCCCGGCCAACGCGCCTGCGCGGCAGCTGCCCCGGCAGCCATACCTCGAGAAGACGACTCGGGACGAGCACAAACGGACGGAGGAGGACCAGTACTGGGACAACTACGACGAGCCGAAGGAGAACGGCGTTGGGTGTCGCTGCCGCTGCGACACGGATATTGTTGATGTCGAGGGCAAGGAAGGCAGCTGCTTGGCCGAATGGGTCGACGTTGCCGGAGGCTGGGCCAGCCCTTGAGGGGGCCTATTATGAGAAGCGACGATGCCGACAGCGGGAAGTAGGCTCCGGCGACATGTAATTTTTATGTAGATGGAATGCTGGTTCTGCGTTTTATACTGGGTTGTCTTGTCCATTATTTGAGAGACACGAGGCGTAAGGACAGGGCACTAGTAAGAGAGCGGTGGCGGGGGAACCCAGTTTGATGACAAGACAGCTCAATTCAATAGAGAGCCACTGTCGCCGTTCGGTTATGTTACCGTGGCCAACACTCCCGTCCGTTGCAATTCCTCAAATGTTTCCGATAGCATTTACCACCAACGCACGTTGTCATCTTCGGGGGCCAAGTCGGTGACGGCACCGCGACTGGCGTTGCCCACGAGTCGGGCATACTTGGCCAGCACGCCTCTGGCCGGTACTAGCGGTTTCGGCCTCCATTCCGCACGGCGGCGAGCGAGCTCCGTCATGACGGTTTCGGGTGTGTCTTGGCTCTCGTCGCCGGTCTCTCGTGGGCGGACCGCGACGACGTCCAGACGGTTCTGTATGGCGTCGATGCGGACAAGGTCGCCGTCGCGCACCACGGCAATCGGCCCTCCGCAAGCGGCCTCAGGCACGACATGACCGACGATGAAGCCGTGACTGGCGCCACTGTAGCGTCCATCGGTCACGAGAGCCACGTTGGTCAAGCCGGCGCCGATGATGGCGGCGCTCGAATTGAGCTGCTCGGGCATGCCCGGGCCGCCTCTTGGGCCTTCGTAGCGCACAAAGAGCACAATGTTTCCAGTGTCAGGCCGGATGAGGCCCTGCTTGAGCGCCGTGCCCAACTCGTTCTCTTTATCAAAGACTCGGGCCACGCCCGTAAACGTCAGGCCCTCCTTACCCGTGATCTTGGCGACAGCGCCGCCAGGCGCGAGGTTCCCACGCAGGACGTGCAAATGGCCGCTGGACTTGATAGGGTCCGAGAGCGGCCGGATCACGGTCTGGCCTGGATCCAGGGACGGCCAGCTAGAGCAGTTCTCGGCCAACGTCTTTCCCGTCACGGTGGGAATAGACCCATCTAAAATACCGGCAGCGATGAGCATCTTCAGCACAGAAGGCGTGCCACCGACGTTGTAGAGATCCTCCATATAGTATTGCCCACTGGGGGCCAGGTCGGCAATTAGAGGTACGCGCTTCGACACACGGTTGACGTCGTCAATGGTCAGATCCACGTCGGCTGCACTGGCCATGGCTAGAAAGTGCAATACGCCATTGGTGCTGCCACCGAGGGCCATGGTCAAGGCCAGGGCATTTTCAAATGAGGCCGACGTCAACAGATCGCGCGGTCGAATATCACGCTCCATGACGGTGCGAATCGCGACGGCAGCGTTCCCGCACTCACGCGCCTTCTCCACCGAGTCGGCCGGAAACGACGAGCTGCCGGGCAGACACAGGCCCATGGCCTCGATCGCAGTGGCCATGGTATTGGCTGTGAACATGCCGCCACAGGCACCGACACCCGGACAGGCGTGTTCTTCAATGTCCCCGAGCACATCCTCCGGCGTCGGGTCCACCATGGTCACGCTGCCGTCCGCCACAACTTTCAGCTTGCAGTCCGGCGCCGCATGCAGTCGACCGTAGGCCATAGCACCAGCGGCCTCATAACACGTGGAAATGTTGATCGTTTTGCCACCCAGAAGGGCCGAGCTGCCTTTTCGAATGCTACCACCGTAGATCATGAGGAACGGACGATTGTGGCGGGCAGCGGCCATAACGACCCCTGGCATGTTCTTGTCGCAGCCGGGAATGGCCACGTTGGCGTCGTGGTGCTGACCCAATGTAATGGTCTCGATGCTGTCGGCAATGATCTCCCGGGTGAGGAGAGAGAAGCGCATGCCTGTAAGTGAGCGGGAAGAAGAGAACAACTGGCCAAGCACTTCTCACCTTCTCCACCCATAGTGATGCCATCTGACACGCCAACGGTGCTGTATTGCCAGCCCAGCATGCCCTGCTTTTCGACACCCTGCTTGACAAGCTTTCCGAGTTCCAGGACTGTCATTAGTGTAAATAGCGAATGTCTTCGAACCTCCTCGCGTCTGCAATGCCAACCTACGGTGTGTGCTGTGGTGACTGTCAGAAAGAGGGACCGTCTGGGGGGCTTGTTTGGCTTGAAGAAAGATGGACTTACTTGCATGGATTGCCCTCCCACCATACCGTGGCAACTCCCACGTGGGGAGCAGTCTTCATCATCTCTCGGCTTGGCACACCGGCTGCATACAGCATGGCCTAGTAATGATCGGCTCTCAGCATCTTATCGACGTTTCATCCCGGCCGACTCACCTGAGCACCAGGTTTTTCATGGCCACGCGTCAGGTTTTGCGACCAGCGATTTAGACCGACCCCCGTGGGAAGACAATTGAAGTGAACATAATCTCCCGGTCTTGGATGCCGGCTTTCCGCATCCGGTGCTGTGCCGGTGTCCATGGTGAGCAGTGGCTTGTATATCGACGATGAAAAGAAACACAAATTAGGAAAACGAGGAACAGGGAAACGGGGAAACAAGCGTTGACGGGAAAGCGAAAGAGGGAGATTGCTTTATAAGAGGGGCAGAGAAGGGATCAATGAGAAGGCACTCACATCCTACTGTAATTATTCCACTAATGTGCTGACCTTGTACGTCACTGTATCGTCACAATCAGAGCACGGGCAGCTGTTCTCAAGGAATACAGGAAGGAACACAGCTCGAGCCTGTGCTCGCTGATAGGACCGCATCACCCGTAATACCCTGGCTGCTGACTCTAATAAATTGACACCCCGTTTTAGGTCAATGACAAGCACGCAAGACCGGGTAGGAGTATAATGAAATCCAACACAGCGCCGTTTCGTTTCCTGTTGTACGAGAGATCACACATATATCATCGTCTCCATGTCATAACTCGTCCAAGTCAAACAGCCCTCAAGAGCGCCCCAAAAAAGAGGACTGACAAGGTTTCGCAATAGGATTCCAAAGCCATAGAAAGCAAACGCACACAGTACATGGAAACAAAAACACAGTACATCCCACGTCCTGTAAGCCGCTGCTGGCTTGATTTCAACACTCAACAATGCAAAACTATGTGACAAGCCTCTACGCCACCACAGGAAGGGTGGCTCTTTCTCCTTCCAGCCGGCGGACCAGTTCACGCTCTTTGGGGCTTCTCGGGTTGGCATCTATTCCTAGGATGGCGGAGATGCGTGTCTTGTCCTGTCCTCCCTTGACGCTGTAAAATGCATCTCGGTCATCAGGTGACGTGCCCGGTGTCAATGGCGTGGCCGGTTGTTGATGATGGGAGCCGGCAGAGGGCACTACAGCCGCCGAGCGCCAAGCCTGTTCCAGGAAAATGGGGCTCGTGCCGGCGCCATATTCGACGGCGATCTTCTCCCAGAAAGCGTGCCGATGGGCCAAGTATATGGCCTGCAGTCGAGCCATGTCGACTGGATGGTGCGGACCCGAGGACGGTGGTGGTGGTGGCGGCAGAGAGCTGCAGTCAAGACGAAGGCTGGGTGCTCCGGAACCGACAGCGGTCAGGGCGGCGGGAGCAGACAAGGCGGCTGCGGGAAGAAGAGGGGAAGCGCCATGATGTGATACATGGGATAGGGGTACCGAATAGGCGCGTGGGACGGTTGAAGGTGGCGTCAGCGTCATGGACACGGGCTTGGGCAGGATTGTCGGTAAGCGTGGGGAGGGCGCGATCGAGCAGCTGCCGGTGGCCATGATACTGGGCAGCTGCAGGTTCCCAGACACGGACATGTAGCTATCAGAGCTTCCGGGGGGGGAGGGGCTGGGCGAGTTCTCATGAATGGGCGGCGGGATGGTGGTGAGAAGAACGGGTGAGTGGCTGCCAACGGAGGAGCTCGACGAGACGCTCATGGTGCGCTTGCGGCGGTTGCTGCCGTGGCTCAGCTGGTGGTAGTGCAGACGGCAGGCAAGCTCTGTCTTTTTGAGGTGCGCGGCAATGTGCTTGTAGGGCATCTTCTGAAGGCGTGTCTGGAGCAGGTAAACTTCCTGGAGGGTGGTCAGCAGGGAGCTTATGAAGCAATGAAAGCGCGCTGGGACGAGCGTACCTCGTCATCGCTCCAGGCTCGTCCACCGCCCGTCGATGCGGGCTTGCGATTCTTGGATATGCCATACTCGTGGCGACCCAGGGTGTCAGACGTCGGAGTGTATACCGCAGTTGAAGCCATTAGCATATTAGTAGGAGACATGTTGCTGGCTGTAATAAATTGCTCGGTAACACTGAATAGGGAAAGCTGCTTGTGGTAGTCGGTCGTGACGTTTCAAAATAGGAGTACAATATCGAAGCGGGATCGAATAGACGGTTGAAAGTATAGTTAAACGGTGTAAAAGGTAATCGAGAGATTGGGTGTTAATAGAAGGCAGTAAGGATAATAAATAGATCAAGCTATTCGAATGGGGTCTTTGAAAGGTGATTGTTCTTTCTTTTCAAAAGAGCGGAAGCAGCCAAACCAGTTGGGCAAAAGAAAGTATGGAGGCCAGCTGCAGAGTGAAAGAAGAAAGAAGCGAAAAGAAAGATAGGACACGCGCCAATGTCGTGGTGAATGCAATCCTCGCCGTCTGGCCCAGAGATTTCAGGTAGAAAGTATATAATAAACAAGAGACAAAAAATCTCGAGGAAGATCGTGGGGAGAAACAGCATAATTATGCATTGCCTTGCCACATGATTACTAGCCAAGCGCCGGCGGGCCACCCGGCACTGGCCAGAGCCCCGAGGGACCCAAGTGACCCAAGGGGGTGGATGTGGGCTACGCGAGAGCTATCGCACAAACAGACATAACACTGCTGTTGAAACATGCAAAACAGTTTTCTTAGCCAAAGGACCCAAGCGCGGCAAGCCAATCCAGATCGGAAACATTGGGTAAGGCAGGCCAAGGGGGGTGCTGGTGGAGGAGGGGATTGGATGTCGCAGAATGCGCGAGGACAGTATGTGAGAAAAGCAGTTCCGGAGCCGCTAGGCTACTAATACGACATGGGGAGAAACCGAGATGTGATTCTCGTATTTTCCCAAGCGCCGGGAGTGCAGAGGCAGGCAGGCCAAGCTAAGCTGATTGAAGAATTGACAAGAGAGCACGTCCATCTGTTATCCTCGAGCCGCCCACGCACACAGGCAAAACCTTGCGCAATTGCAGGGCTGCATCCCTAAGCTTAAACGGTCTCCCAGAGATGTCGCTAGGTTGATAGTAGACAGTCTAGTGGATATGCCATTGCGAGGCGCCCACCACTACGGTATCGCACAGCAGCAAGGTCCAGTGTGAAGATCCCATATCCTGGGAGTTGAAAGATGGCCAGACTCGACCTTGGCTGACAGAAAGCTTGTTTCTCGATCGGTCGCCCTCGCCCTTCAACGGTTTCGCATCGAACGCATTGGCCAGCGGTCGCAGGGGTGTGTGGGGGGGCATGTGACAAGGGATGTGTGTGCTATGTAGGGGTAGCATGACATCCAGAGGCTCAGCTGCCTTACCGACAGGCGCGGCGTGAAGACAGCCTGAGTTGTTTGAAAATGCGTTTCGGGTAGTGCCGATGTGGAAGGCGTTACAGAATTACAGGCCCACTATTTAGTGCAGGAGGTCCGCGCGCAGACAGCTCGTTTCCTTACCAGATTCTGCCAGAGTTAAGTAACCCTAACCCTAAGGCAAGTTGTAACGTTCGTTATAGCGTTCGAATTAGAGGACACGGCTACTGCATTGTTGCGCCGAATGTGCCTGTTATTTTGCTTTTACTGGCCAACAGCCCTCTGTCTTATGGTCGTCGCTTCTTGCAAAGCAGGCGGGGCGAGCAAGCGATTGCTACCTTGTGGTAGCATACTACTCGTAGTATCTTACCCTCTTGTCCCCTGGCCTTTGTGGCCCTTGAAACTCGCCACACGGCCGGGCCAATTTCAAGTCCGTATCAGGCATTTTACCGCTCTGGGTCAGGGGCTGCCTGCTGGTGGATTGCATGCCCAGGCCTCTGGCCAATTGCGCCACGGGTATGCGCAAAGGCCCGGCCGCCTGTGTCCAGCATGGGAGGGCTTGATCTCGGCAAGACGAGGTAAAGCAATCGAAATAAGAAAAGATCACACTAGCGCAGCTATAACCGGAGCCTAATTCTAAATTTGCTCAACCGCAAACGGGTGCGCATTGCTCTCTAACCGATAGGCGGCGTCGCTACCCCCCTGAGTGGAAGCTTAACCGCTAATAATATGTTGGGCCCTGCTCAGGATATTCTACCCCGTAGACCGTCGGCAAGCGAAGGCCGCGCCGACCGGAATCCCGTGTATTCAGCCTCCCTTCGTGGAGAGTGGACCTGGCGTGTAAATGGGACGTAACAGCAGGGAGAACAGACGAAACCATCCCGACGGCAAACACAAAACGGCGGCGGTATCTTCTTCGACGCGTTGGGGCATTGCTGACGGGCGCCGGAACACAGTCTGTCTGCCGCTGCGCTGGCAAATGACGAAACATACGGCTCCACAGGTCCGAGGATGGGTCACAAGAACTCGGGCCAGGGGACACTTCCGTCCCCGATCTCGTACCTCCATTACCAAGAATGCTACTCCGTAAGCCTCTCAATCCCTGCCGATGTTTCTTCCTGTCAGCCCCCTGGGGGATTTATTTTCGGTTACGTACTCTTCCGAGGCACATATGTTTGGAGATAGTTTCTCCTTGTAAACAACGCCTTCCAATGCAGGATATTATCTGGCCATTCTTCTCTATGCACCGTGCCTCTGGGGGTAGCGCTTTCCTCCTGCCGGTGGTTAAAACTTGAGCACTTACTCTCAATGCTCTCAATAATATAAGTAAGATGTATGGTGACACGCTGTATTAAATTAAATGAAAGTCGACGTCAAGAAGACGTTTATTTTCGCAGGACTGCGCAGGCCATTACAGCTAGCCCCCATTTTTGCACGTTTACATGTGGCGACGAGGATGCGATTCGATACATGTTTCTCGTCCAAACACTTGGTCTACCATCACGAGACTAAAAATGACGATGCACCACGAGTAAAGCGGCCTCTGACCTCGCCTCTGAACTTGACACGCACAATTGTTCCGTGACCTGGGCTGTTTCAGCAACTCCGGAAGCGGGGGCACCGGGCTTTACCCGCCCATCGATACGGGTAGACTGATTAAGCATGATTCATGAATGAGGGTTGCGCTTGTCTTCCCGAAACAGTCAGATGTGCAAAGCGTCGTGGGCGTCAGTTCTAAGATTGTATATCGTACAGGCACGTACTGTAGCTTCTTCTGATTTGGCCAGCGATGGAGTACTTGCTGGATATATGTAAGATATACTCGTAGTGATATAGTGTAATGGGTTCCATTCACATAAGAAGCTGGCAAAATCATTGATACTGCGAGGGCGTACACTTTATTACGAGTAGCACGAGTACGCCCTGCACCTAATCCAGATGCCGAATGGATAGTGGGCCAATCAGAGACCTTAGACCAGCCGGCACCGTAGTAGATCGGACCCAAGTTGGCAAGCTTCGCTCCGGTCTTGGGCGCTGGGTGAATGCCTTTTTTCCTGCAAGTGGAACGGGCACCCATTTATATCTTTACATAGTACGGAGTATGGCTCCAGACTATCGTGGAGTGTGTACTTGTGGGTACTTCGGGTAAAGTATCCTACTAAACTATCGAAGGGGTTCCAGAGTCTCCACATGGGAGCACCAAGGTCGACGGCCACGATCTCCAGTGCATGAGCCGAAAAGTATCAAGATATTTCAATTGCCCCATTGTATTTGTAGACAGGCGTGCACGCTGGTCCAGCAGGCGAAATTTTGCTGAACCACAGAATATACGGCTTTACGGGCATTCGATTGGACAGATGGCCGAACCGTCCGTTCGTGCTAATCAAGAGCAGATTACATGGACGAAATGCCAGTGCTACGTGACACTAGTGTTTACCTGTACTCGTACATACTCCGTTTGGAAGATATCTTATGTTGACCTAAGAATTGAGATTTAGGTGGGTTCCCCTCGAAGTACTCACACTCGTATCTTTCTCCTGTTCTACTCGTAGTACTCCCCACCCACCTTAGTGCGCCACGAAGACACCAGTCGGCCGATTTAAAATAGCAAAAAGAGTCACGTCACCACGAGCCGGGCATTCCTCGCCTCATATGCCATCCCTAAGGGAGCCGATCCTTGGGTCCGGCTAGCACCAGCGCCTTTCCCCCCCCTCCCCCTCCACCCCCGCGTGCACGCAAAACGCGTGAAAGGCAAGGTCCTGTTTGTGGCGTACCAAGTCGACCTTGCTTATTCAGATGAGCAAATTGCGGCTAGCGGGGCCGAGGCATTTCGTCCGCCGGTCTTCTGCAGTCTTTTCTAGCGGATAGTTAGCACCTATCTTACATTGAGTGAGGGATACAAAAAAGGTACTTCCACCGCGCCCCTCTGCCCTAAAACCCAAGAACCTTCCTACCATTTTTCCTCCACTCTTCCCGCCCGTTTCATCTTTTTTTCTCCCCCTTCAATACTTCCGGATACGTTCCTCGCACAAGCCAGAACCTAGTAGTGACTTCGGCCACAGGTACATCGCAACAGCCTCATTTATTCCGCCCCGTTACGGTCGCTGCTTCTACCCCTGTGGCGTTCACTCTGTGCGCGCTCCTAGTGCTAGCCCGACAGTCCCATTAATGA
>RQWE01000049.1:0-20500 GCA_004028395.1 Leptographium galeiforme
CCCCCCCTTCTTACCCCCCCTACCCGTCCACCGCCTTTTCCTCCACCTCCCTTCCCCGACGCTGACTGACAACCACCCAGCTCGGGTGTGGAACGGCCCTGCCCTCATTGGCCCTCTTCCAGTGGGCCTGCGCTACTCGGGTGCCTGCTGCCGCCGGCGCAGGTCAGACAGCACCGCTCGCCCTCATAGTCGCCGACTACAATCCCAGCGTGCTCCATCTCGTCACGCTGCCCAACCTGCTGCTCGTCTGGGCCCTGCAGCGCCGCACCGTCGAGCCCGCCCTGCTCGACGCCTTTGAGGACGAGGATGTGCACGCAGACGCAGACGGCACGGCGGGCACGTCCGGCGGCGAGCTCGAGCTGACCGACGCCGTCAAGGCTGCCTTTTGTGCCTTTCTCGACCGCGTCGGCATCACGCTCACCTTCTTGTCCGGTGGCTGGTCGCCCGCCTTTGCCGATCTGCTGCTCGCTGACGGGCCTGGCGGCACACCTGGCCACGATGGCACCCGCACACTCGTGCTGGGCGCCGAGACCATTTACTCGCCCTTTGCCCTCGAGGCCTTTAGTGCCACCCTGCTGGCCGTCCTGCGCCACGAGCACGGCGACGCCCATGCTGCCGCCGCCATCATCGGCGCCAAGAAACTGTACTTTGGCGTCGGCGGCTCGCTCGATGATTTCGTGCGCCGCATGCGCGATGCCGGCGCCCTGGTCACCAAGCTGCGCGAGGAAGCAGACGGCGTGCGCCGTGGTGTTGTCCAGTGCGTGCTGCCATAGCCACTGGCCCCCTATTGCATCAAAATCGAACATTGGGACGTATCCAATTTCCCGTATTCAGCGTTGCACTGAACGGCTCTCCTCGTACTAGTCATTTGTGCTAAATCGTCAGCCGCATTGGGGGCTGTTCCATAATACGACGCTGCCATACGAGCACGAGTACTGGTACGGCCCCAATGACCTCGGCTGCTGTGGCAGCTTAGGGCGGCGTCGCGATGCGTCACCACGCGCCGTTCCAGCTACGAGCAGTGGCCGTCGGCTGCCGACGCGGCTGAAACTCTTTGGAAAGTCATATCTTCAGGGCCATTCGGACAACCCAATATTATCTTACGATGAGACGCGCTGAACAGTATCTTTGCGCGTCTGCACTCCGAGTTGGCGCGACGTGTGTTTGAAAAACCGTAGGCCATCCATGGATGGCAAAGAGATCGGCTGCAACTAGGTTGCAACTTGGGTCCATGTTTTTCGTTGGCTGCGCCAGGTAACATGTACAAGTACAAGTAGGACTCCTCGCTCCTCGTATACGCACTGGCTGTCTGCTTCGACATCGCACATATCATCTGCCCGCGACCGGTCGAGGAGGGCCGCAGCGATCGAGACACGAGTCCTTTTTTAAATTACTTTACACATCGTTAACCTCACTACCTTCTGCTCTAAGTTTTATTCCACATCTTTGCTTATTTTTCATTTGTATTTCAAAACCCACCTATCAGCCATCAAAGGCCAACTGCTTCTAGCTTGTACACCCGTATTTGTGCGTTAACCCTCTGCCCAGCCATGCCCTGTCCTTCAACATCCCACGTCAGATTCCAGTTCCATTATTTCATCTTGTCCCCCCACTGTTTTCGGTCATTGCCTGTCCTCTCGTTTACCCTTCTTCCCTCCTTCCTCCTTCCTTTTCCACGCCAGTGGTCATTACTGCCTAGTCTACACATCGAATGAAACCAGAAAACCCAGGTGCTTCTTCATAGTTCCTCGCTTTCGTCATTGTCCGTCGAAATCGGCAGTACGGTAACAGTGACGCCAATTTCGCGTAGTAGAGATAGAGATGCATTGAGATGCTTGTCTTCTGCAGAGCAAGGATCAAGTCCCTGATCATCGAAAACCACATCTGCTAGTTCCGGAAATCTACCACTTGCCATAGAGTCATGTAGACGCTCAAGTGTATCTGCATATTGGCCCGTTCCCGATAGATGCAATCTGCGGAGTCCCGGAGGCAGTACGTCGATCAGTGTCTCATCGCCCATGGCTCCAAGAAGGTATGCAGATTCCAGCCATAGGTCCTTGAGCCCAATAAAAGACTGAAGATGATTCAAAGGCCAAGCGGACACCGGGAGGGGACAACGATGTCCTTCTATCGTATGTGCAAAGGAACGCAGTGTTCGAGCCCACGGCAAGAGTCCCGTCAACACCTCAGAGACCGGTAGTTCAAGCAGGGGGTAATATGTAAAATGACGAGGCATCCCGATAGGCGGTCCAATTTCAGGAAGGCAAATAGACACGTCGGATAAGCATGCGCCAATAGCACTGAGCAGTAAAGGAAGATGGTAAATGTCCATCGTGGTATGCCACAGATGAAGCGTTGTGAGGCCACTGAACGGTCGTAGTTGGGGATGTGGCTGAGGTGCAGGCGTTATAAGCACATGTACACAGTCGTGCAATTCAAGCACTCCTATTTCGGTCAACCAGGCTCCTTGGGAAGAGACAGAAGGAATGCTGAAAGATACACGGCCGCGTTGACCTTTTAGTCGCAGGCGTAGCCGAGGAGTCCAAGGCGTATGTTGTAACGTTGTCCTTTGAGACAACGCTTTAATAGGGTCGTGATGCGTGACTGGTAGCCACGTGCACGCAGCAGTCAAGTTTGGGGCCTTTGAAAGCAGTTGTCCAGGCAGGTCACCGTTTTTCATAAAGGCAGAGGACAGTGTTTCAATGTGTTTCACTCTCTCGCCCAAATGAGGATGTTTGAGCAGTGTTTTGAGAAACAATTCGAGCCGTTCTCCCACCTTTCTATCAGCATCACCACTGCCGTCGCCACCCAGTGCAATCATAACTGGAGAGACGTAGAGTAATGGCTGCGCGATAGACTGCAGACGACGGCATGTTCTGCTGAGTGACGCTAGATCAGATTGCCTAGCTTGTATGTCCGGCGTATCCTGGGGCTTGTTGCGCCTAGATGTTGCTGCATCAAAACTGCATATTGGGCCTGATGTCTTGGGCTTCGTGATATGGTCGCAGATCTCAAGAATAAGTTCCGAGGGAAGAGTTTCAAGGGACGCTCGTCGGGGGGGCATTTCGGCGTAGCTTTGTCGAAGGACAAGCGAAAGAGACGGAATATCAAACAGGAAGCTTGTTCGAATGCTTGTCAGACATTTATATCTGTACGCGTGAAATCAGGGTTGGGATGCTCAGTTGTCAAGATACGGCCAAGTAGGTGTGTGTTGGTTTCTGTAAACTAGATTTTCCGTTTGGGCTGCGTTAAAAGGGCGACCGTCCGCACACCAACGCAAGGTTATTGTCTGAAATGCGTTGGTGTGAATTTGGGAGTTCCTGGCGGGGAAGAGCTGTACGTCAACGGCGCGTAGTACATATGTGGGGCAAAACGGGTTTCTTTATTGGCACGGCTGTTACTCGTACGAGACCCAGCATGCAGTTTGCGGCACAAGCTCTGTACGCGTAGAAGCTACAATACAATGATGAGTACTCGTGCTCCGTACTTAATATGGGTACTCGTATGGGGAGCTCCTGTTAGTAGCGGCGGCCCCTAACTGTAGCTTGCTCAATGCTTGAAAGAAGTTCCTCCCCAAAGGCTACTCCATCTATGTGTTACTACTCTACATCACTTTCCGTACAAAATTATTTCTCCCAAATATTGACGCGAGCCTGCAAAGACACGACTAAAACGACTGTGATGGCTCAGACATCAAAGAAGCATGGTATAACTACGCAAGACGCGCCCGCTAAACGCACACGGCGGACAAACGCAGCAGACAGGAAACAGACTGCTGTAGCAAAGACGCGGAAAGCAACACGACGCGCCGGCCCTCCGACCTCACCCAGCACCCCAACTCTCAATACCACCCCGACGACGGTGCTTGACGTATTCGTCTTTGGCAACGGCGAAGCCGGCGAGTTGGGCCTCGGCCCTGATATCGGCGAAGCCAGGCGGCCAAAACTGAACCCATTTCTCTGCGGCGCGACAACACCCACCAAAGACGCAACATCCTTTGCGGTTGTGCAGCTGGCCTGCGGCGGCATGCACTCGGTTGCCCTGACCCGTGATAACAGGATTGTGACTTGGGGCGTGAACGATAATGGCGCACTGGGCCGGAATACTGACTGGGAGGGCGGGCTGACGGACATGAAAGACGGCGACGATAGCAGCTCTGACAGCGGCTCCGACAAGGCATCACTGAACCCCCGCGAATCGACACCGACGGCTATCGACCCTAATAGCTTCCCCAAGGGTACCGTTTTCGTGCAAGTGGCTGCCGGAGACAGCTGCAGCTTTGCTCTAACGGACACCGGGCTGGTTTACGGCTGGGGCATGTTTCGGACACCAGACGGTAAAGAGTTCTTCTTGCCCGACGAGACCACTGGCGAGCTCGGCAAGGCCCAGCCTGCGCCGATACGTATCCCAGGACTACAGGGCATTACGCAAATTGTAGCTGGCGCGAACCACGCTCTTGCCCTAGAGACACAAGTAGACGTAAGTAGCGATAAACGTGCAAAGCAACACCGCAAAACACGTCTGTGGGCTTGGGGTTGCGGCGACCAACAGCAGCTCGGCCGCCGGCTCTTACTTCGCCGCTGCCCACGCCATAAAGGCAAGCACACTCTGCTAGCTGCCGTGGTCCCGCATACCATTGAGCTCAGGGGCAGGGGCACCGACAACATTGCGTTTATCGCGTCTGGCGAGTACCACTCGTTTGCCGTTGGCTCGAGCGGCCGCGTCTGGGCCTGGGGCCTGAATTCGTTCGGCGAGACAGGCGCCGTTCCCGAGGAGCTGCGGCGTCATGGCGCCAACGCTGAGCCAACGGTCGCTATCCCGACGCAGGTGGCCGCTCTCGCCGACCAGCACGTTGTGGCCCTCGCGGGCGGTGGCCACCATTCGGTTGCCGTTACAGCAGACGGCCGGTGCCTTGCCTGGGGCCGTGCCGACAGCGGGCAGCTGGGCATTGTGCTCGACGATATCAAGGCAGCGGAGGATGCCGAGGGAAACGAAAACGACAGAAAAGACAAAAAACTCCTGATTGATGAGCGGGGACGGCCGCGCGCCTGCTTGGTGCCGGCAGAGATGGATCTGAAACAGGACAGGGCAGTGGCGGTCGCGTGCGGGACAGAACATACGCTGATCGTGACATCTGCGGGGTCGCATGCGGCCTTTGGAGCGGGGTTCAACGGGCAGGCGCAGCTGGGCCTCGGCCGCGAGGACGACGATGATGAGGTGGCCGTGGCCACACGTCTCGGTGCCAAAGCACTGCAGAACCGGCGTCTCACATGGGCTGGTGCAGGTGGTCAGTTTTCCATGGTGGCCGGGCCAACCAAATAGACTAGCATCCTAATAGCTTCCCTAATAAAACGGGCTCAAAGAGGCTGAATCCAGACCGCAGCAACGACCTGCCAACCCCAACAGCTGTGTGATTCCGTTTCAGAATCCGAATACGCTGTGGTAGCCTCCTTCAATGCCTCCCTCAGTACCTTCCACAGTGCCGGTTTGTGCTTGCTCTCATGCGGTATTTGCACAAACTCATTTGCGTTTGAATCATCACCCGGCCAGCTGTGGCTTCAATGGCGCCAAGCAATTTACTCTCCTTCCACTTGTATGATGGAGAAAGCCCCGCCGTTTTCCTGCAAAATAAGACGTAGCGCGACCAAAAAAAGCCCCTTTCACTGCTCGTTAATGGTGGTGTGGAGTCAACGCGATAGTTTGGCGTCTCTATTTGTATTCTTCATTTTACCATGGTCCCGTCTACTCGTGCTCGTATGCTTATTCCGAGGCCCTTTTAACCACGCCGGTCCTTCCTTCTCTATTCCTCGCTCCCAGCTACTCGTAAACACTTACCACCATACGAGTAGTTTTGTGACTGTATTCCTACGCGTTCGTCTCTCGCTCCTACTTGCATCTCGCCGTGTAAGTCAGCGTATTCCGCTCGGTTTTCTGGTCTTAAACGCACATCTCTGCTGACTTGGCGCAGTTTCACTGCTCTCGGGTCTCGCTCCGTTTGTCTCACTTGTTCACGGCATTTGCCCACCAACCACGAAAATGAAGTTCTCCGCTGCCGCTGCGCTTGCCTCGCTGATTGCCGCTGTCACGGCCCAAGTTGCGTTTACCAACTCGGCATACAATGTTGAGACAGGTTCAGACTTCAACCTGACTTGGTCTGGTGCTACGGCCGCTGTTACCATTACCCTCGTTACGGGGTCGGCTTACGATCTGAAAAAGGTCGAGGTTCTTGACTGTACGTCTTGTTTTTCAATGTGTGATGGCCGAGGATGCAGCTGACAGTAGCGTTGCTCAGCCGACGACTCTGGCACTAGCTTCATCTGGTCGGTGCCGACTACCCTGGTCAGCGGCTCTTACGCTTTTGCGATTACGGAATCGACAACCACCAACTACAGCCCCCTGTTCTACCTCACAGGCACCGGCACTTCGAGCAGCAGCGCTTCCGCCGCCAGTTCTACTATCAGCGGCTCATCGCAGGCCTCTTCGGCATCTGCCTCTGTCGCCTCGTCTGCCTCGGGCTCGGCCTCCTCAGGCGCTTCCTCGGCCTCCGCGTCGTCGACAGGGTCATCCTCGAGCGCCACGAGCACTGCCAGCAAGAGTGAGTGGACACTCGTGTACAATTGGGATACAGAAACTAATGCACCATAGCGTCGACCGCAACGAAGAGCTCGACTAAGAGTACCGGCACAGCTGTCACCACCCCCATCAATATCAGCGGCGCCAACGCTCACAAGGACAAGTTTTCTCTTGCCCTCAGTCTCGTCACTATTGCGGCGCTCCTGTATTTGAACTAAATGTGTCGTCGATTGCTATTTTGGAGGGCCATCCATGCATTTATTCGTAGCGGGTATTCGGTGCAAAGGCCGACAGGGCGTATTTTTGGATCCGCAACATAATGGCGGTTTGCTTGATAAAACAGCTGGTATCATTTTTGGGGGGTCAATTTTGTCTTTGGTAGTCTTTGGTAGAAACAGGGCTCGTGAATGGATCTGTTCTTACTCCGTAAGCTTAAAAAAGTAGGCCGCCTGCTGGACGTGCATGTCGCCCCACATTCGTTTGACGTTACCAGGAGGATCGGAGGTTGGATGCGGTCTCTTCCATCGACTGCGGGGTGCATGAGTTTCGTCCAACGTAACAGGCAAGGATGCATAGTAAAACAACAGGCTCCTTTCACGATGCTATGCGCAGTATATTTCTTCCAAGTCTAGTAATTTGCCTCCCCCGACTGAATCAGCCGTAATGAAATTAGAACCCGATAATGGCAGAATAACGAGCAAACGAAAATGAGCCAACCAGACCAATGCCTTGGACGCCGAGAAATGCAGGTGCCGCATCTCAAATGCATTGTACAAAAGACAGGGGGGAACAGGAGAGAGGACAGAACAAAAAGCCCCTCTTCAGAGACGGCTCTGGATCGCCGTCTCCTCGGACACGACGGCTACGACGACGCAAATGTCGTCGACTTTACCGCCGTGCCAGTTCTCCTGGGGGTAGTAGCGCTTGACCTCCTTGGAAAAGGGCCCGTCGCGCCTGGTGTTGACGCTGGCAGCCTTGGCGGCCGCGGTGAGGTGTGTCGCAATGAGGCTCTGCAGCGACACGTCCTGGTCGGGGCCGGGATTCGTTAGTCGCTGCAGGTCGGCGGCCGGGGCGACGCGCACGCCGGCGTCCTCGGCCGTGTGCCAGGCACCGGTGCCCATCATGGCGCTGCTGACGACGCGCAAGATCTCCTGGTTGAACAGATTGTCCCAGACGCCGTCCGAGGCAAAGACGAGCACGTCGCCATGGCGCAGCTCGTGGCGGCTGACCTCGGCGTCGCGCGGCTCGTCGCTCAGCTGCGCGCCGCCAAACGCGGCCATGCGCGCCAGCAGGCTCGGCGGGATCACGCTCAGCTGAAAGGGCGTGTTAAAGGCGTGCGTCTGCGGCGTCGACGCTGCGTGCACCGCATTGAGCCGCAGCTGGATGAAGCCCGAGTCGCCCAGGTTGGCCACCTCGAGGCTGCCGTCGACATCCAGCAGGCCCACCACGGCCGTCGAGCCGCCCGCCAGGATGGTCGGGTCTTGCTGGATCGCGTCGTAGCCCTGCTGCATCAGCCGCCGCGCCGTCAGCGGTGCGTCCTCCCGCGATGCCGCCGCCGCTGCGCCATAGTCGTGTGCCGCCGCCGCCATGGACTCGCACAGGCCATGCGAAAAGTCCGCCGGGTCGACGCCCGACTCCATCCAGCCGCCCACGCCGTCGGCCACCCCCAGCGCCACCATGCCCGAGTTGCCGACCCGGCTGGCAAAGAAGGCGTCCTGTCCACTCTCGGGGCGCGCCGCCTGCTTATGGCGACCGCGGCCGTCTGGCGCCCGCTGTCGTGGCCGATTCAGGTCGAACACGTGCTTGGCCGGGTCGTAGGGCCGGTCCTTGCCAATGTACGAGGCTGCGACGCCGTAGGAAAAGAAGCTCCGTCGCGACGCGACGCCGCCGGTGCACGGCGGCGCCATGTGTGGCCGCGGGGTGCAGAAACGGCGGGTGGCGACAAACGACGAGCAGGCCGGTCGCGGTAGTGTCGGGGACGGTGGAGCTACTCGTACTATGACGGGGGGCCGTTGGTCAGATGGTGTTTTCTCCTGTTGATCTCACGGGATGAACGGCCGCCGCGGGGCCGCCAATGGGGGAGGACGTACTCGTACATCGCGGGATACAAGGCCTAGTGGCAGCAGACAGTGCGAGTCGCGCGGCCTGGCCAGCCATGCTCGGGCGTCCGTCAGGCGTTCCCGACAGGATCCGGGCGGGAAGGGGAATTTGAGGGTTTTTAACGGGCACTCGGCAGACGTCGCGCCTTCCAGGGCTGCCAGCACGAGACGTGTTGTAATACTCGGTAAGATACTAGAGCGGTCTATGGCCACGCGCAGGGGTGCATTGACACGCCAGACACCACACCATTGGCCGGATGGGAGAGCGGGTTGATGCAGTACACGGGACACGCTTCGCGTATGCCTTCGTTTTCGGGCGGGAGAACTGCAGAGCAAAGAGAAAAAACAAGACCAGTCAAGACTCGTAGTAGTCTGTCGCTAATCGACCCCACCCGAAATTGAGAGTAGTACGTCGTACGGAGTAGCATATTACTACGCAACTTGCGGTTGTACCGATCCGTCGCCGCCAAACGCCGGCACGCCTGGTACCCAGCTAGCAGACACTGTGTATACCGCTATTTGGTGGCTCTTTTGGCGCACTCAAAGCTTCCGTACAGTCTTGCACTAACATCAATACACTGTACCTATTCCCCACGATAAGCCGTTCCGCCCAGTCAGCGTCCCCCCGAAAGTTCCTCGACGGGCTAATGGCCATTGACAATGTGGCCGTGTTGATTGGCTAGCGACCCTGCTGCCCCAGCGTGGGGAGAGCGCGGGCTGGGCTAACCGAGGTGTCCCGAATTTCAGCGCTCAATGACGAAAAAAAATACAACTCTCGGCACGCCCGCCACCATTCTTCTACTCTAATCTTCCCTCCCTCTCTTTACCTTGCTGTCCATCGACCCCCTGGCCCCTTGTTCCTAAGCCTCCCCCATCCGGTGCGACTGCGAGCATCACCAACGAACCAAGAGTCCAATTGGCCGCCTTTCCCACGAGATCACGACACGTGTGCGCACATAGCACCAGCTTGAAGCTTGCCGCCAGGGAGACCGCCCACACGAGCACAAGCTACACCAGGCATCATGGCCGCACTCCGCTCATCCACAATGCGCTTCCTCGCCGCATCCTCCTCCTCTCGGCCACTGCTGGCTGCCCTGCGGCCGACCCTGACCGCGGCCTCATCACCCTCCTCCTCCCCAGAAAGCGTGCGCTCCATGGCCTCAGTCGCCGCGACCCCGGCCCCGCTGGTCAAGTCCTTCCAGATCTACCGCTGGAACCCCGACAAGCCGACCGAGAAGCCGCACATGCAGACGTACCAGCTCGACCTCAACAAGACCGGCCCCATGATGCTGGACGCGCTCATCCGCATCAAGAACGAGCAGGACTCGACCCTGACCTTTCGGCGCAGTTGCCGTGAGGGCATCTGCGGCAGCTGTGCCATGAACATCAACGGCGTCAACACGCTCGCTTGCTTGTGTATGTGCTCCATGTTGCCCCTCGGATATCGGCCGTCGGCCGACGGCCGTACCGGACATGTCCCGATCCCGCGTTTGTCTCTCCAAATCTAACAGCCTCCCCATAGGCCGCATCCACCGCGACACCAACGACGTCAAGGTCTACCCGCTGCCGCACTCGTATGTCGTCAAGGACCTCGTGCCCGACTTGACGCACCTCTACAAGCAGTACAAGTCCATCAAGCCGTACCTGCAGCGCGACACCCCCGCCCCTGATGTACGTGCATCTCCGCTCTTCTCTCGGTGACCAATCGCAGGGTCCGCAATGGTCTGCTGACATGTGAAATCTACAGGGCCGGGAGTACCGCCAGTCCAAGGAGGACCGCAAGAAGCTTGACGGCCTGTACGAGTGCATTCTCTGCTTCTGCTGCTCGACCTCGTGCCCGTCCTACTGGTGGAACTCGGAGGAGTATCTGGGCCCGGCCATCCTGCTGCAGTCCTACCGGTGGCTGGCCGACTCGCGTGACGAGTACAAGGACGAGCGCAAGGCCCACTTCCAGAACTCCATGAGCCTGTACCGGTGCCACACCATTCTCAACTGCACACGGACATGTCCCAAGGGCCTGAACCCCGGCCGCGCCATCGCCGAGATCAAGAAGGAGATGTCCTTTTAAGAAGCAGCACACGAGTCCCTTTCCCTTTGAGTCTAAGGGGGCTGAACCTGGCGTTGGGAAGACGGGCCAGAGAATGGGTCAGGAGTTATGGAATCCGCGTCGAGGACAACTACCAAACGCCATCAGACCCCGCCAAAAAATCACTGACAAAAAAATCACAACCACCACCGCCACCCATCTTGATTGTCTCCGCGCCCAGACTCTCCATTCGCCTCTGCGATTCCTGCTTTCCGGAAGACAACGCGACAACGCGCCACCGCTGCGACGGGATGGGGGAGTGTAGCATCACATTTGTTTTAATTGAGTTTTTTTTCGCTCATAACATGCACGGATAGCAACCGAGGAGTCTCAGGAGGATACTAGAATACAGAAAGAAGCCTTCACAAACAGTTTGATTGGTGCGTGCACGACGCAAGCTAGGAACCGTCGGCATTTCGGATTAGGTGGCCCCACAAAAATGCAAGTAACTGGCGCAAGCCGGAAGATCGGGTTCTCTGGAGGACGGATCGTCTTTGGCTTTTACAAACTGGGGGAGAAGTAACTCACCGCTGCATAAACTTATTGAGGCAGAAGAGCATGTCGGTTGAATCCATCATCTTTGAGAATCAGCCACAGCCTTCAATGAGAACCGGAACATCTTTCTTAGCACAAAAGGTATTGCAATATTGCGTAACGAGCCTATAACTCATCGATTCAGCATTGATACTGTGCCATACACTTATCCCTAAAAAGATTCACCATCTACAGTATCAAGCGTCCTTCAATATATCAAAACGGACTACACTTCATGTCGATTTGACCTTCTCACATCGGCTTCTCCCAGAGCTTGCTCCACCGTAGTCCACACCAGCTCCGGGTACTTGTTGTTGTCCAAAGGATCCAGCTTGCCTTTACCCGAGACCATGTTCTCCAAATACTGCAGGCCCTGCCAAGCGGGAAGCAGTTTATTTTCCTCACCCCCAAGAAGAAATTTCAAGATTGGAATCATCATTCGAAGGAACCCTGCGCTGGCGACTTTAAACGTGGTGTACTTTCGACCAAGTACCCGAGAGGCGACGGCAGCCAAGTCTTTGGTGCTGAGCGAATCCCCTGCAATCCGTAAGATCCTCGGGGTTGGGTTCGGATCGGCAGCCACTGCAGCCGTGAATGCAGCCACGTCTGGAACCGTTGTGAAATCATATTTCTGGTCCGCGCTGCCGAAATACAGGACGCGATGGCACTTGTCGCTTATTAGTGGAAGCTGGCCGCTTATGAGGGGGTCCATAAAGCCCCCATTCATAATGCTTGTCCATCTGATGCCAGATTCGTCAAGTTTCGCGTGGAACTCGCGTCGAAGATCGAGGTTTCGGTTAGAGCCGGGTGATGTCTTGGTGAAATCTATGGCGAAGTCGGATGGGATAAACCGGGGTACCTTTGCGACGACAGCAGCTCTGAGAAGAGTTCCTTGGATGTCCAGCATCACGTCCCGGAGACCTTGGAGCGCTGAAACCACTATAGAAGCACCTTTCAGGGTTTCCGTGAGAGATTGAACGTTGGTCATGTCGACTTCTGCGATCGTGACGCCGGCATCGCGTAACTTCTGAGTGCGTGACGCTGCGGTGCCAGGACGGACAAGGGCTTTGACTGCTACATTCCTCTTTCGCAGACTCAGGGCAATCAGAGAGCCTAGATGACCTGCCGCACCGGCAACAGTGACGAAGCTCTTGGAAGATGCCATTTTGAGTTGATATGTCGTGTGAAAATATCAAAGTAGAATGGAGTAGCTATGGACGTTTTTTGTCGTAGGGGACATGTCTACTTTATATTGATGATTCTAGCCTGAAGTCAAAGGCCAGTCAAATGAATACGTTACAAATTCAGAGTAGCGCGTACACTTCAGGAAGCAATGTCAATTCATGTTGGTTGTCTTATAAATCAGTAGCCCAGAGTTCCTCCTTCTCCTGTCTTGGAGTCCACGGCCGATGAAGCGAATACGTTCTGAATTAGAGTAGCCGCGCACGTCGTACGCTGCTGCGAGCTATAATGCTAACCACAGATGGATAAGCGGCTTAGGTATCGTACCCACATTCTCCATTCTCCACATCCTGAAGCCGAAGTCCCGCAATCGAATACGTTCCGCATTTGGAGTAGCTCTGCTTCGGAAACAACTGCTAACGGTATATGGATAAGCGGCTTTGTTGGTCTGAAGCAAGTGACCGAAAGGAACCTGGCAATGAAGTCAAGCCGAAATGTCCGAGTCCTCACCGGCGAGGTCATCGTATCCAATACTCTGTCACCTATCCAACATTTACGAGACTCTGGCCTGCATAATAAAACTGCACTTGAACAATGGCTAGCTGGGTTGTGTATCCGTCTCGACTATCGAAGCCACCAGACTTCAAAGATGCTTCAAAGACAAATACCAGGCGCCACCATACGAAGTCCCGCACGGGTTGCACGGTCTGCAAACAGCGACGTATCAAGTGTGATGAAGAGAAACCAGCTTGCAGGCAGTGCGTCCACTATAATAGGAAATGCAGCTACTCAGTCGCCGGCTTGCAAGTTGTTGCTGGCGGACCTCATCAACGGAACGCGCATGGTTATAGCGCATCCAACGATGATTTGTTTGAACAGGTCTGGGCGAAATTGCGGTCCCTAGCCGAGCTATGCTCTCTAGCCGAACTGTCGATACAGAAAGCCGCTTTGCGAACACTGCTATTCCATTTTATTGGCTGCGAGGACGAATGGCTTGCTGCACCTACATTTCAACACATTCTACAGCAGCATGGTGTCCAGCTTGGCCTACAATCAGAGTATCTGCTCCATGCTATTCTGGCAGTAACTGCCTCTCACATGCAATATCTGGACCCGACGAAAGCGGAGCTGAGGCTCATATCCGGCTTTCACAATTCCCTCTCGCTACGACTTTATTCTGAAAAGCTAAGCAATATCCAACCGGAAGACGCTGACGCCCTTTTTGCGAGTGGCGCAATTCATACCGTCATGGCCATAAGACATAACATGCTGGATGCAATAGCCAGCTGTGAGACGCTTGGTGGTTTTGACGGTCTGCTGCTCAGTCTCAAATCAATCAACAGCTTCCCAGCATTCCATTGCCCGTTTCACACGGAAAATCAGAGAAGCAATGAACAAGTTCATCGTGTCTTCCCTACCTGTGATTTTGCCGGACAGTCCACGGACGTTAACCGAGAGGTCTCGGAAAGGATGTCGCATCTCGCTGGGCTCGAGAGTCACTTGCGTCCAATAACCGGCTGCGTTGTATTCGAAGACACCTATCGTGAGCCCTTCGAGCACCTTGTGCTCGCTGGCAAAGGTGATCGTCGTTCCAGTGCCCTTGATACGCTCTTGTCTTTCTCAAAGCAGCTAAAGGGACGGTACCTTGCGGCACTAGAGGACCAAGCTCCCGTAGCACTCTTACTCTTGTGCTATTGGCTAGCCATGTTCTCCATGATCAAGCCAAGGTGGATCACAAAACCGGCAATGGCACTTTGCGAAAGGTTTCATGTTCATTTGCTGGGGGTCTTGCCTGCAACAGTACCGGGTCGTGAAGTACTGCTTGCTCCTATACCGCTAGTTATAGGACAAGGATCCGAGGGTTGAAAACAGGGACCATTATAGACGGCGAAGCTTCAATCTCAGCTACGCTGCTGACAGCGCTAACCATGCAGCCATCAATAGCGGCTGGTGGCAAAGCCAGCGTATCCTTTTCAGGAACGTATTGAGGGACAGGGACGGCCGTGGGTCAAGATCACAAGGAACTTAAGTTGTACATTGCTGCCCGATTTCTAATTATATACGTTCCCAATCGGGCTGGAGGACTTGAAGACATTTGCCATTCAGGCCGTGTTTGGCGTCCGCAAACCGCAAAGTTGAGACGGAGTAACAAACAGATTTCCTTGAGAATACAAACGAGTCCAGAATATGCCGACGTTCCATCTCCTCGCCACATCAACTGCAGCAAGCCCCGCTTCTACTCATGATTGGTAAAACTGTGCTCCGCACGAGTCGATTAAGCGCATGCGGCGGTGCAAGCATCAAGGCTCCGCTGCTGTAAATCAGCGGTTCAAGTGCGGAGGCGGCAGACCGGATTATTTCGGCGGTTCGCACACAATGCTGATGCGCCTGTAGTCTGCCGTGATGGCGGACACGCCTGTGCAGTGTCAGTTGTAACTCTAGAAATGGGAGCGTGCTTGACTGACCGTCGTACCACGCCACGGCAAAGGCGTTTCGGTTCTGCTTAACAGCCAGCCAGCCGCCCCTGGAGCCGGTGAGCGACAGCGTGCTCTCTGTACCTGGCTGGCCGCTGCTATTCTGAGGGGGCGGCTCCAGGACGAAAGATTCCCAGTCAATAGGATTACGGTCGCCGCCACCGGGCCCTTGCTCAACGTTTGGTTTCATCAATTCGTGCAGCATCCGAAGCCCGCCGCGGCCGACGACTGCCAGCACGTAGTCGTAGAAGCCGATGGGATAGGCGTGCAGTGAAACGGGCAACGCAGAATCCTGAACGGGAGCCGTGTAGAAAAGAGGGACCCCCACCTTGGGGACATATTCGGAGATGACAACAGAACCGTTGCCATCAATGGAAAGGTAGCGGCCATCGAGCGAGGAGGCCACAGGTCTATTAGATATCAGCAGAGGCACCGAAGGGTATGACCAACAGAATATGTCCAACAGAAAATGCCATACGCTTTGACTCTGAGTCTGTAGAGGCCTTGCGGTTTGTCCGCGCCGAGGGCTGCGGCCAAGATGGTGACAGCGCTGGCTACAACGCTGAATAGAATGGACGCCTTCATGTCTGCGGCCAAAACGAGGTCTTGTATAGCGATCTAGCAGGGAGTGAAAAGGGGCTGTAGAGTGTGAGGCGTGAGAGGAGTGCGATACGATTGTGCAAATCGAGTAGGAATAGACAGAACAGTTGGGAGTGCCTGTCTGATTAAAGCTACTGCGAGTCTATGTAGAAATGGGAAAGAGAGACCGAGACTCCTTCCTTGATCCGAGTCATTTGCAGAGTTGTAGGCCAGAACGACCCGCATCTTGCACGTTTCCTTATTGCATCAATTGAAAGAAACCTCGCTTGTTCTGACCCGTTCTTCTACCTGTGCTTCGTCTTTGCGAGCAACAACCCAAAAATACCGGCGACCCTTGAAATAGATTACATCGAAAACAAAGTGTATGGACAAGAAGAAACACTAAAACGCCAACCGATCCCACCATTACTACATCGGCGCCCCGTCCATAACCGTGCCATAGGGCCGTGGCGTGAACTCGCCAAAGCAAGCCTCGTCGTACTTGGCTCGAGCCGGCATGTCCTCCTGGACGCGCAGGAACGTATCGAGTTCGCACCAGCCATCCACGCGGGAGGCGTCGCACTCGGGGAAGCTGTATCCCAAGGGAAGTGTACGCTGGTTGAGGATGAAGTGGATGTATTTGGTCTCCTCGCCGTCGACATAGCCAGACCGGTCGGCCGCCACCGGCTGCGGGGCACGGATGATCTCAATGTCGAGGCGGGCCCCAAAGGGCACAATGTTCGCGACAGTAAAATTGTGCGGGCCCGGGTAGACGGACGGCTGCAACAAGGTGGCAAACTGCTTGAAGCCAAAGGCAGTCAGGATGGAGACTATGTTGGTGTCATGCGAGAAGTCAAAGTAGAGGCTCTGGTTGAGCGGGAAGGTGTCGGTGTTGTTGTCGAGGGTGACGTTGATCTGGGAGCCCGAGTAGCCGAGAGTGTGGTTATGGAGACGCGCCATCACTTCTTGCTGGTAGCCGATGCCGACAGCTCTCTGGACAGCTCTGTCAGACTTGTAGCCTTTTTTTCCACGCGGTGTATCGGACTTACCCCTGTGGACGACTGGAAGCCGTTGTTGCCGGCAAACGACAGGTCGATGGAGTAGCCAAAGCCCTGCCACTCCTCGTATGTGAAGAGATCGCAGAAACGGCTGAAGCCATACGCAGCCTGCCACTGGGTTAGCAAGCCGAAAGACAGACGGCGAATAAAGAGTAGTACGACTTACTGTCTCATAGGGACACATGGTCTGGGCGGCGTACGTGTCTTGGACGGTCCATGGGATGCCGTCCAGCAAAGACTGGAAACGCGCCGTAGCTGTCGGGGTCAGCAGAGGCCCAGACACCAGAAAAGGCAGCCGACTCACCATTCTGCAGATAGTTCTCCACCCAAATGGTGTTGGCATCGGAACCTGCCCGATCTTGCCAAGAGTTGGGGCAGTTCAGATAGCCAGCAAGGGAGTTGTTGGCACGGTTCTGTTCAATGATCACCTCAATAGTGGCGTTGTTGGTCCTGCGATACGATGAGCCAGGGTGTCTCCAGACGGAAAGCAGGCAGCACTCACCACTCGAGGCCAAAGAAACCGGCCAAAAAGTTCTCGGCTGACTTGAGCATACGGTCCTGGGTCTGTTTGTGTGGTCAGAGAGCAGCCAACGAGACGGGTAGAGGCAGTAGGACATACCGTCGTGCGAACGAGGATCTTGGCGTTCGGGTTGTAGAGGTTAGCGTACATGTACGCGTGAACGACGCCTGATCGGAGTTAGCAATGGATGTCGAGCTGCTGTGGGCAGTCTGCGCGGTAGCTAACCCGAGTCGAAGAGCTCCTGTCGCCCTTTGGGCACGAGAATCTCATGGCCCAGCTTGTATTCCCAGTCTTCGAGAAAGCTGAGGGCGTGGGAGGCCTTGAACTGTCCCCGGGCCTTGGCCAGTTTCTGGCCGAGGTCGTGGACGTTGGCGCCCAGCGTTGGGTATCGCGATCCGTGGCGGGAGAGCATCTGCGCCGTCAGTAAGAGAACCACCAATATGCGGTAGAAGCAGTGGAAGCACACACCTGCAGCTGCACAATCTCGGCGCCGGGCGGCAGGGCGTATTCCTGCACGCCGAAGCCAGTGGAGGGGCTGTACGGGGAGAGGTAGCTGGAGAGAGTCAGGACAGGTTCAGACGTGAGATAGCAAGACCCCAACGCACCCCATGTTGTGGAAGATGGACTGGCCGTCGGCCGGCTGTCCGGAAACGGCAATGTTGGTCTGCAGGGGCTGGTTGGCTTCGTAGGTCGCAGACGGGTTGATGGTGACGGTCTGGGCCAAAAAGGCCGGCTGGCCCGTGGCTGTTGGGCCGGCGAACAGCTGCGGCGATGTCTGGAAGTGCTGCGGCACCGTGGCGGTCGGGCTGCAGCGGCAGCTGTCACCAGTGCCATCCGCCGCGACGTCGTGGTCGTCGCCGTCTGCGCCCTGTGCGCCCACGTGGTGCTGTCGGTGGTCAGGCACCGCCAGCGACAGGCCGCTGTTGTCCACGACAAACTTGAAGCCCACGCACACGACCAGACAGGTGAGAAAGGCGACGACAACCGTGCGCAGCGTCCGCCGCGATAGCCACGCCGATGTGTCCTGGCCCGACGGATGGAACTCGTAAGGGGGTGCTGGGGAGGGATAGGGGCTCGTCGACATCAGGAAAGCCTGCGTCTCTTGACCAGCCTCCTTGCCCTCGTAGTCGTCGTCATCGCCGTCATCGCTGTGGTCGCCGTGGTCGGCGTCGCCGCCGTCGCCGTTCAAGCTGCGCACATTCTGGCTGCTCTCACGCGTTTCCGTATCGGCCACGGCCACCTGCTGGTATCCCTCCTTGCGGGCCATCGAGGACGCCGCGCTTGGGGAGGTCTGGGTCGGCATGGCTCCTTTGGCCGCGCGTGTGGTGTTCATGCACGGGCGATTAAGGTCTCCGCAAGGTCTGCACGTCGCGGGGGGGTCTGCGTGGAGTCGCGGTTACGTCGGGGAGAACAAACCATTCAGGTTGGTGAGAGATCGCGATGACACTGTACGGACGGCGTTTCATTGGTCGTGTGCACGTGACCGGCCACATTCCACGCGCTAAAACATAACACCCTGCGACTGGCACTCGCCAAGACAAGGGCGCATGAGGATCAAATTATCTGCCACCCGACTTGGGGCATGTGGCACAAGAAAGCATCCGTTTTTCCATGCAACGTAAAAGGCATTTCCGCCCAAGCGGGCACGGCGAGGCCGATGGCCCATCGTACCCGACGGGCGCGAAGTGATGAGACCTGCAAAATGGCCTGTATTGCCTCTTTCCATGGCAGCGAGATGATCACCTCATGTGCCCATGTCCGTTCTGTGACCGGTCGCGCCGCGGGGGAGAAACGTGGAGGAAAGTGAAGCACCCCACGGGATGGAATGCGGTTCTGGAAGGTCTCGGCTTCCGAGATGCGAATCGTCTACTCGTACTTTGCCAATTTGCGCCATACGAGAACGCGCAGGCTGCCAGAGACGGACGAATGATGCCGAATTTCGAGCGTGGTAGCGAAGCTGAATGCCCTCGACGACAGTCGTCTTGGAGCAGCTCACATGCAAATTGCTATATCTATGAGACGGCTTACAAAGCCTCACAATCGCGCGGGAAGCGCAGTCTCTTTCTACCGCCTGACCGACACTACACGTACAGCGACGGCTACATTCCTGCAAAGTCCAAACTAGCCCACGTGGGCGCCCCGGGTACGTAAGGAAGAGAGGTAAGCAGCTACTCGACGACAAAATTGGTCAGACAAACGAGGCAGCCACTCAGACGCATGTCCAAGGAGGCCCGCGGATGTGCAACTTCTGCCAGGGGGGGGGCACTCGTACTGGTAATTTCAGCGGGCGAGCAGGCAGACGGCTCGCAAAAGCTTCTTTTAGACGAGAGAACACGAAATGGAAAGCCACATCCTCGCGATCGAGCCTGCCTATTGGCCAATGGCTCCTCCCAGCGCTCTGGGCCCAGATCGGCGCCCCGAGGGCGTGCTCTCGTTTCCTTCGTGCCGTCACGCCTTGAGCCGCCTTGCTATCGCACGGCTGGGACTGGCTGGGAGCGAGGCAGTTTGCTAAGGGGAAGCCGTGGCGATACATAACTATTAAGTAACGAATATACCGTTTTAGGAAATTTGAGGGTCCAGTCACGCTTGCATGGGCGATGACGGGCGCAGGGCCATGGACCGACAGCGGCGAGTTCCTTGGCATTGTAGGACGTGGGGCCCGCCTCGGGGGCAGCCTGACAACGGGACCTGAAAGAGTTTTTGTCCATGGTAAGATGTCGAGGGCCGCCTGATGATGAAAAGACGAAAGATTTTTTTTGGGCATGACGAAATAGGCAAATGGTTCAAAAGGAGCTAAGGTCCTCCGCAGTCGGATCGGCGGCAGATGTACTTGCGCTGTGCGGGGGGGAGATTCTAAAATTTTCTGGGGGCAAGAGCGAGAGGGCGAATGGTATCGGCGGTAGGCGAAGATGGGCCTCTGAAAATGCAAAGACTAGGCCAGACTCTCTCTAGTGTCCGCCCTTTCTTTTCCTGCCAGCGCCTTCGTTGAACGTTCCATTTCCATCCGCATCCAACGCAACCGTACGACACGTCCGACCCGCTTCTGCTCGCGTCTGCTTCCGAATTAAGCGGCCCTTTGCTAAAATCGCCCTGTGAAGCAATCCAATGCCCCAGTTCGCTGGCGGGGGGGGGTGAAATTGTGGACACCGCAGACCAGCCAGAATACCCGTACAAAGAAAACAGACGCAGATGGGCTCAGCTAAGCCAGCGACCCCAGGGAGACCTGATCTTCCCCAAAAGCCGTTGGTGTGTTGATCCATGCGGGATGGACGAAAACCAAAACAAGAAGCTGGGAAATCTCTTCCAGGGCCCGAGTGACTTTTTTGCTGAGCTGACCTACTCAGCCCTGCTCTTCACCCCATGCTCCATATTCATATCTCCCCCCCCCCCCCCCC
>RQWE01000049.1:20676-38346 GCA_004028395.1 Leptographium galeiforme
CCCCCTGGGCCTCTGTGCACATGTCGTCGATGTCAGCGGCGGGCGGGGCCCCCGTCTTGATGATATTGGCTCCGCGCTAGGCACTGCCGCCGAAGTGGAACGGGGGGGCAAAAAATCTCGCGCCCACGCAAAGTACCCTCTCCGTACAGAGACGGTTCGAATCGGCTTCGGATGGGAAGCAGCCGATCTCCATTCTACCTCTAGCTCATACTTATACAAGCGTGCCCCAAGGCTCGTCTTTGGGGCATGTCTCGTTTTATTCTCTCGTCTCCTGCCTCGTCTCCTCTGTATCTCTCCTGTCTTGCGTCTTTCATCTGTCTGGTTTTTTTCTTGCCCCGACTCTCATTTGACTCACCAGTGCGCTCGTCCGCCTGGTGGCTGAGTTACACTTGCCTTGCCGGCTTCCAATGGTGCCTTGCCTTGTCCTCCACTGCACAGCTTGATTCGTCTTCGTCCTCGTCACATCCTCTCCCGCCCCATCTCCTTCGTCTCCATACACATCAGCACCATGTCTTATCCGTGGGTCGGCGCGCCGGCCGTTTTCAACGGCACCAACTATGAGACCGGCGGTGACTCCAGTACGTCTGACTCCGTATCCCGACTGGCCCCCCCGGGCTCTCCCCTCTCGCTAACACGCTCGCAGCCACCACAAATCTGAACCAATGGTACCAATCCGGCGACCAGGCCTTCATCCTCGTGGCTTCGTGCATGGTCCTCATCATGGTGCCCGGCATCGCCTTTCTCTACTCGGGCCTGGCCCGCCGCAAGTCGGCCCTCTCGCTCATCTGGGTTTGCATGATGTCCTTTAGTGTCATCGTCTTCCAGTGGTACTTTTGGGGCTACTCGCTGGCCTTTAGCAGTACGGCCACCAATGGCTTCATCGGCAACCTGCACCACTTTGGCCTCATGAACACGCTCGCAACGCCCTCGCCCGGCTCGCCTCTGATCCCTGAGCTGCTGTACGCCTTTTACCAGATGCAATTCTGCGCCGTCACCGCTGCCCTCGTCGTCGGCGCCACTGCCGAGCGCGGCCGCGTCGTCCCCGCCATGATCTTTGCTTTTTTCTGGGCCACTATCGTCTACTGCCCCATCGCCTGCTGGGCCTGGAACGTCAACGGCTGGGCCTTCAAGTACGGCGTCCTGGACTACGCCGGCGGCGGTCCCGTCGAAATCGGCTCTGGCGTCTCCGCCCTCGCCTACTCGTGGGTGCTCGGCCGCCGCAACGAGAAGATGATGCTCAACTTCCGCCCCCACAACATTTCCCTCATCACCCTCGGCACCACCCTGCTCTGGTTCGGCTGGCTGGGCTTCAACGGCGGCTCGGCTTTTGGCGCCAACCTGCGTGCCACCATGGCCTGCTGGAACTCGTGTCTGACCGCCATGTTCGCCGCCATGACCTGGTGTCTGCTAGACTTTCGTCTGGCCCGCAAGTGGTCGCTCGTCGGCTGGTGCTCTGGCACCATTTCCGGCCTCGTCTCGGCCACCCCGGCCTCCGGCTACATCCCGCCCTGGGCGAGCATCATCCTCGGTGTCGTCACGGGCATCGCGTGCAATTTCGCCACAAAGGGTACGTGCTCCTCTACTTGTTCTGTGGCTTCGACCTCTTCCCTTGCTCCTCTGACCGCCCAGTCAAATTCTTCCTCCGCATCGACGACTCCCTCGACGTCTTTGCTGAGCACGCCGTTGGCGGCATGGTCGGCCTCTTTTTCAACGGTTTCTTCGCGGCCGACTACATCATCGGCCTCGACGGCGTCAACACGGGCCTTGTCAACGGTGGCTTCATTAACCACCATTGGCGCCAGCTCTACGTGCAAATTGCCTATCTCGTGGCATGCAGCGCCTACGCCTTTACCGTGTCGGCCATCCTGGCCAAGATCATCGACCTCATCCCCGGCCTGCACCTGCGCTCCACCGAGGAGGCCGAGCTGCTCGGCATGGACGACGACCAACACGGCGAGTTCGCCTACGACTACGTCGAAGTCCGCCGCGACTACCTCGCCTGGACCCCCGCCGAAAAAGATCAAAAGGGGGACGGAATCCGCATGATTCCGCAGCACGGCATCGAGGGCCACCGCATGCTTATGATGAACGGTCAGCGGCCCGAGTGCTGCGTCGTCCAGGGCTCACACGCTTCCCATGCCTCGCTGCCGCCGTCGCGGTCATCGCCAGATCCGACGCTCGGCAGTGCTACGGCCGGTCGTGGCAGTGACAAGGACCGGGAGATGCAAGAGAAGCCGAAGCAGGGTTGAACGACGACCTGTGGCCACGCATCTTTGCAAATTTTTTTTCTTCGGGGCGCAGAAGCAGTAGCAGGGGTTTCGCATTTTGCAGCGCTGGACATCGTTGCATGGTTTGGTGTTACGGAGCATTTCGGGGGGACCTCAAAAGTATCTCGAGTTTGGGTATTTTTCGCCATACTTTTGTTTGGGCTTATTTTTTAATTGCTTGGGTTTACTTCTGCTGCTCCTGTTCCAGCCCAATACCCTCTTTGGCTAGCATATTTGTATGAGTAGAATTCATTTCAATACCTTTTTTGGTATGCTTCACTATGCTGGTCTACTATCTGGAAATAGAGCACCGGATGTAGTCTGCCTTCGTTCCGCCTTCAATTGTCCCCACCTATCACGACGAAAGCTGCCTTTGCAGCTCGTCCAGCCACTGAGACACTTGTTGGAGGGTCAGTCGACCGTATGCGGATCCGTCCGTGTCGTCGTCGCTGGCAGCCGTGGCTCTGGTTTCCAGCACCCGACAGTTCCGCTCTTGGAGCCAGACAGCTCCCTCTGCCAGCCGCGTCTGCCAAAACGTCCGGGCCCGGGACAAAAGGTCATTGGCGACCAGCCTGTACCCCGACTTCTCCCCGGGGCAGTCCTCCCTCATGTAGATCTTGCCGGCGCGCTGCACAAACTGGTTCTGCTCCCGAGTGCCCCCTTCGCCCAAACAGCGCGCGATGAGCGCCTGCACCGACGGCGGCGTGCGCAAATAGGCCGGGAACTCGACCTCGTTCGGCTCCCAGCGATACGACTGCCACACGGCGTCCCGGTGCGGCGCGCTCATGCCCTCAAAGATGCACCACAGCACGCGTCCGAGCATGTAGACCATGGCGGCCTCTTGCTCGCGGTGCGTGAGACAGATCCACGCCACGTTGTAGCCGTGCGCCGGGTTGTTGTATCGCGTGTCGTCCTCGAGGCGAGCAATGGAGGCGGCTACCGCGGCCAGGCTCTGTGGAGTTTGGCCGTCTTCGGATGCCTCCGTCTCGGCAGCCATCGTCACAACCCGACATCGCGCCAGCTCCTGCTTGGCCCGCTCGCAGTCGTCTTCCGGGATGGCGTGGTCCGGGTTGGCCGTGGCCACGTCCGGGTCGTCGCGGGCCAGAATGCGAAGGTTCTCGACAAAGTCGACCTCGGGTGCCGAGAAGCCGCTCCAGACGCCCCGTTGCTCAAAGTCAATGACAACGACGTCGCCATCTGGCGGATGCGTGCCACTCAACACAATGTTGTCCAGGCGCAGGTCGGGGTAATAGCACCGGCCGTTATGCCAGATGTGGTAGATGGCTCGTGCCAACTGACAGGCCCAGCGCAGCTGGTCGCCCAAGGCCAGGCGGCCGTGCAAGCCGAGAATGGGCAGAATGTCGCGCAGGGTGCCCATGGAGTGATAGGGAATGGTGAATCCGACCACGCCGCGTTTGCCGCCGAATATGCACGACTTGGATATGACGTGTTGTGGCCGACCGATCACGTTTACATGCGCTGGAACGTCCCGTAGCAATGTCCGCAGCTCATGATACATGTACTTGACGCTGCTGTTCAGAGATTTGAGCACGATCAGCCTCGTCGCGTACTCCGGATCGTCCCGGATGTGCACTTCGCAGACACTTTCGTGCAGCTGTCGCACTAGAATCACGTCGTGGATGTCGATTTCCGGGGGCAAGCTGGCGCTCGCATTGGTTTCTGCCAATCCCCACATCGCCAGGAGCTCCCGGTAGGGCAGCAGGTCCTCTTCTAACGGGTAGTTCAGATAGATGTGGACGCGGGAGGTGTGCACATGGCACTCGAGATTGTCAATGACAATACGCGAGCCAAATGGGCCGCGCAGATAGCAGTTCGCCACCACTTTTGGATGCAGAGCTCCAGCCGGATGAACCGTATGCCACTGCAGAATTCTTAGGATGTGCTGGGCGATGCCTAGCCGTCGCATGCGCGTGGCGTCCTTGATGCAAAAGGCCCTGTCCAGGTCGAGGAGGCCGCGCAGAAACCGGGGATACAGCGCCCCCTCGTGGATGAACACGTCCACGCGCATGGGCGGGAGGTGCGACAGAAACAGAGGTACGGCATAGTATTGCGTGCCGAAGCCGGTGCTGCCGTCGAGTCGCCATAGCGGCTGTGAAAGCGGCGCGAGGCTGTCGATGCGGTTCTTGGGGTTGAGCTGCGACGCGTCCCAACCATCATCGCCAATGCTGGAGGTTTCCGTCCGTTCGGAAATAGATTCGTCGTCCTCGTCGTGCGCCTTGGAAAAGGCAGCCGTGGGATGGACGATGTCGTGAATGGCTTTGAAGCTGAAATCCATAATACCAAGGCAAGTGCGATTTGCGGCGAGTCCGTGCGTGTAGATCGGGTCTGATGGCTTCTCCACACCCGGAAAGCCAACGACCCTCTCGGAGGACCTTCGCCCCTTTATTCTCTTCTCCCTACCCGGCGGCCCCAGTCTGTGCCCTTGCTCGATTGGGCTTCAAAGGCCGTGGTCGGGTGAGCGAAAGAGTAAAGGTACGACAGGTCGAATCCTCGTGCCGGTGTCTTGTAGTGGTGGGTGGCTCCGCTGCCAATTCTTTGCTGACCGATGGGGTCCCTGTAGCCCTGTAGAGCTGTAGAACAGGGTGAGTCGGGGAGAGAATACGAGAGGCCCGCGGGAAGAAAGACAGGGGTTCTCGGACCGCATCAGGCACTTGCGCCATCTTCGCCGCCCGTACTGCGCTTATCTCGGGGATTGTCAGATACTCGTGGCAACAGCCAACGAGCCAGATCGCAGATGACTCGGCAACTCGGTCTGCGGCGGCTGTGCTCAATTCCGTCTCCGTGCCTCGAATGCGGCATTTCTCGTCTCGGCCTTCTCCGAACTTTGGCACCAGAGCTTTATAGATAGTAGGGTTTGAGGTGAACGACCATCGTCCAGCTTCGAGGGGTGTCGAGGGATTTAGCTGTAGAGGAGGCGCTCGAAGCCTAACGATGAGAGTTGGGGGCACTGGGCCTGTGTTCTCGTTGCCCATTTGGGGTGACAACAGGCCATGGGGTACTCTCGGATACGACGTGAAAGTACTCGTACTCGAATCTGACTCGTACAATACCGTACGAGCAATGCTGCTGGGTTGAGGCCGTGGTGCAGGGTCTTGCCACCAGAACAAGTCGGGTGATCCATTGTTGAAGATACGCTTTACTGAGAGCTAAAGTGCACTTGGTCGGAAACATTTCGGTCGCTAAAAGGCTAGTGCCATCTCATCTGGGCAACAGCACCGGGCCACGACCTGTTCCTTGGTGAAGCACCGCTAATAATATCAGTAAAACCGCTACGGCGTAGAGAGGAGCAGGCCGCATTTCGCGCACCTTGGACCGAGAGTCCCTTGTCGGCCTTGCCAGACCGGCTGCACTTTGCACTGGAAAGCTTGTACCGGTACAGAGTACCCAGTACTCGTATGCAGCAGTCTCGCCATTCGACCCGTGAGACTCAATGATTGCAGCCGGTGAAGCCAGGGCGTGCGATTAGAAGGCGAAGAGGAGGCATGATTTGCCTCGTTCGAGATAAGGTGGCCAGCTGCCGCGTGAATAATTGCAATGGAATGCAATATGTACTCAACTCGTACAAATGTATACTTGTATACACGCCTTGCGCACGTACTCGTAAAACGCAACCCGGCATCCCGATGACGGCCCGAAGGTTTGGCCTCCGACGCGACAAGGGCAAATTGACTTTCCCGTCATACGAGTATGTCGCTTTCCAGCCCGGTGACCAATGGCCATGTCCACAGCCGCAGGCATGTGATTCGAGCTATGTGGTTTGGTACGGAGTAGACAGCTGTGACGGATGGACACCAACCATTGAGAGAATGCTTGGACCCTTTAAGTTTCATCCCGTCCCTCCATTGGGCGGAATGTGGCGGCTGGCTCCCCGATAGGCTAAACAGGACCGTGGGCGGCTTGGGAGCTTGCCTGTTGGCTGCAAGCTGCCTGCAGCTTGCAGGCAGCTTCGCAATAATGCCATGCAGGGCGCAAAAGGCTGCAGTAGTGAAAGAAGCCGGGAGGTCAGCCGACAAGAGCAGGCAGGGGTGCACAAAGCCGCCCAAATGTCTACTCCGTACAGGGAAGGCGCGTTGGCTAGCTTCTTGCCCGCCAGGCGATGAATTGAGAGGGTCACAATTTCCAAGGTACGAGTAGCATTTCGCGCACAAAAGCGCTGTGCTGCCTTTGCCGTCATTGGTACGCATACGGCGGCAGCCAAGGAGACGGGGCAAAGAGTTTGACGAGAAACCACCAGCCACCGGGGAAGCTAGCAAAGCTAGCCGATCACTTTGAATGAATGTGATATCGAAAGCTCCGTGCATACTCCGTTATGTATATGCTGCAGTGTGGCTGGCACGAGAGCGCATGCAGCGTGCCGAAACTCGTCTCACGAGGCGCAACGCTGCACGGGCGAAGCTGGTCGAGCCAAAATACTCGCACTTCGCCGACCACGAGTGTGAATACGGAGTACGACGTAGGAAAGGGGGAGTGGGGGGGTGCTCACAGCTTTACCCCGGCTGTACACCCGGTCACTCTGTGACCTGCATGCGCCCTCACGCCAGGCCGTTCTAGATGCGCCAGGCATTGGACCGGAGAGGCCCCAAGGGGGTGGAAAACAAAGGAGCACGGGATGCGAGCGTGAGCAACTGTATCCTGCAGGTATACTCGTATCTCACGTCTTGGGCACTCTTGCTAGCTCAGGCTGCCCAGCTGAGCACACACAACCGACAATGCAAAGTTCTGAGACGGAGCAGCAGTTGCGGTACGGGTGTCCAAGTTTTTACGTCTCTTTATGCCCCTTTACTCATAAAAATACGCTCAAGCACGTGTAGTCCTTGCGTCTACGGTACCGACGGTTTGTTCTCGGTACGATACTCCGTAGGATGCGAGAATAGTGCCCCGTATCGCTGCCAGCTCCCGATGTAATGGGGGGGGGGGACCGAAGCTGCCCAAGAGGGAATAACTCACGCGAAAGACGAGCTGCGCCTAGCCGCTACTGCCGTCACCAGTACGATACACCACGAGTACAATGCGGCCGGCCCTGCTGGCCCTGCTGACATCGGGGCCATTTCACACCAATTCTCCGGCTGCATGGGCTTGTTTCCCAAGCTCCGCAGCATGTCTCAGTCTGTTCGTGCGCGGGCAGCGTCTGATGGAAGCGGCCCCAACACTTTGACAGATCCAATTGGCCCGTGGCCGGCCCGTACGGCCCAGAACCAACGGATCGGCAGTCCGTTGGCTCCAGTTTCGGACAGCTGTTAATGCACGTTCGGATGGCCCGCAAATCGGGCGACGCTGATTTGTTTAGAACCCGTCGTTCTGTCAGAAATCAGATTCACAACGACAAATCGAATGCAGCCATCCTTGGGCTAGCCAACACGGAGAGGGAAACGAGTCCGCCAGTCCGTCCGTCTTCGTCCCAGCCACCTGCACCCGACAAAGATGCAACGCGTGCGCCGTAGTGCCCCATGCTCCGCTCGAGCGCCAGACGGCCGTTTGCCAGCAGCGTCCGCCAGCGCCCGTTTCCCACCCTTAAAAGGTTCCAGTTCGCCCAACTAGCACACTAGCTAGCCAATTTATCGGTAGCCTGTATCGGCTCTACCCACTAGTGCCAGCGGGCGACTTAGCCTGGGCCAACTGTCGTGCCACCGCCGTCAGTTGCGATCCATCTAAGGGGAACGTCAATGGATCTTGATCAGTCCTTCTCTCCTTGCCCTGCCACCCCCCGGCCGTTTCTTCCTCCCGCCGCTCTGCGGCTCCGCAGCACGAGCAACCAAGCGGGCCAGGTTCCACCAGGAGGGGGGGTGAGGGTCTGTTTGACGGCGACCAAAGTCGGGCAAACGCGTGTCTGTGTTTGTGTTTGTGGGTGTGTGGTAGGACGGCGAATGGAAACGGAGGATCTGACCGAAGGGTGTGTGGAGCGTGGTCTTGGGACACTCGCATACCTCGCAGACCTGTGGCTGCCCAAGTCCAATGTATCTGGCTTGTAGAGCTAGGGAGCCGGCACCATTCCGCCCTCCCGGTCCATCCCCCCCTCGGCCGTGGGCGAGGGGCGCGCGAAGGCGGGGGGTGAAAAGAGGAGGGGGGGAGAGAGAGAGAAGGGGAGAGGAAAAAGGGGGAGGGGAAAAGCTTTTGTCAGCGCGAGTTCCAGTTCAGATTTACATGGGCATGTCCTGCAGTGGTGTCTGATGCAACCCTTTGCGTTGCTATGTGCATCCTCTCCTTCCATGCTGCGAGCGCGGAATTAATTGGTTATGTAGTCGTCCCGCCGCCGCTGCTTTTTCTTCATCTTGGTCGTCCAGTCCTATCATTCCAGCTTCTTCTTTTCTTTCGCTTTTTCCCCTTCACTCGGAATAAAGCACACTTGCGCGCGTTGCTCCTTCCTCACCCACTTCAATTCCCTGCCCTCCCGCCCCCCTGCTTGCACCACTTATGAATACTCCTTCCCAAAATCGAATAATCCTACGCCTGCCCTCAGCGAGTGGCTCTTGCCTTCCGACCCGCCCGCACCGGTGAGCAGAGTAACAGCAAAACGACTGAGCGCTTCTACGCAATCCTCACATCTTCCGGCCTTTTGGTGTCTTTGCACTGCATCATTTTCTCACCGGGTTCGCACAGACCTCATCTCGGCTCCTTTTGCCTCCTTTGCCCGCCCCCCTCCCTCCCTCACTCCAACCCACCGCTCGGCGCTCCGCGTATTGCCTGGTGCTGCTTCTGATCCGACAGCAAACGGTACGAGGCTTGTGCAACACATCCTTTGGCTCGCTTCATTTTACGTCTTTGCTCAGCGGCCGCTCCACCGGTCCGGTAGCAGAACAGTCGATCTCGTCGCCACTGCATACGGCCAGCTCGTATCGCGATCCCGACTGTCACCCTGACGGTGGTGTATCCAAGGTTGAAGTCGCAACCAGCACATTCAGCACGGCCAGCAGAGTCAGCCGACCCAGCTTGCCACTAGGACTAGGTCCTGCCACAGGCGTCAATTATTGACTTTACTCGCTGGCAGCTACTAGCCCAGACGACCGCAGAGGGCGCCTATCTCGCTCTGGACAATCAGTGGCACGGGCGCTTCTTGCATGCAAGTCACAGCGACCGCAACACTGGACAAATCCACATTTGCTCAGACCGGCCCTCCTCGCCTGCCGGCCTTCTCCATACACCCTATCACCTTTTCACCCCGGTCTACAAGGTACCCTTCTCAGTGCAGCCCCTGCCGGTTTTCGCACCAGTCCGTACGCAGCCCTTTGCAGTATCGTCAACGATATCCGGACCCACGTCCTCCAACTACCACCTTCTCCCTCACCCCCCCTCCATTGGATCCTGCCCCGATCAGACGATACGCCATCCCCGACTGGGCCTGCATGTGAGAACAGCTGGCTTGGACTCGCATCGCTCTCTTGCCGCCCAACCAAATTCCGGTCGGCTGCCACTCTTAGGTCGGCTGGACGTCTGTCCTGGTCCGTTTACGAGTACATTGGACTCGACATTCCACGGGCCGGCTCCAACTGCCAGCCATATCACATCGTCAGCGTTCTCCACTTGGTGGTCCAACCTCCCCCTCTCACCCATCCCGCTTGCATGACCCTTCTGGTGTCTAGCTTCTTCAGCATACTCCGTACCCTTCCTCAACGCTTACCTCGACATCGGCCGGGTCACAGCCCTTGTGTATCGCCTCCCTTGTAGGGTACCCCACCGCATAGTTCACCGACTGCATTGCAGAATAATTTCAGCTCTTTCGTTGGTCGTTGGCTAGACCTCCCTGCCATTGCCATCATGGTAAGAGAGCCACATTTCTTTTCCTTGGCTGTCCGTTGCTATCCTTGCATCACTAAATACCACTACTCTTATGCGAATGGCACATGATGCTGCCCTACATGGCATATCATCCTTTGCTTCCTCGGTTTGCCCTGTCTCAGCCTCCTTTCGCCACAACATTTGCTATACCCCATCGCACTTTCCAGTTTTCATACCCAATACCCCCGCCATATTAATGCGGTATTCTTGTTTAGTCCCTCAGGACCTGGGATTTCCACTGCCTTCTCACCTGTTAACCTTTTGTCCAGGACGAGACTGTTTCCCTCAAAAGGCGTCGGCCTTTTCTCCAAGAAGAAGACACTTTTCCATTCTACTACCAATCAGATCTTCCTACTCCTCCACCGGCGCAGGTGGGCTCTTGGCCGCCTTCGGAAGAGCACATTCTTTACCAGGCTTCAGCCATCCTTCAGACGTCGGTTTTTGAGCTTTCTATGCTGGGACCTTCCACCAGAGAAAGATACATTCTCGAGCAAGCAGCACATTTACTCAATGTGCACGTACAAGGCTTGTTGCTAATCTACTCGGCCGAAAGAGGCAACATTGAAAAGCGCCGTCGTACAGAAAGCTCCATCGTGCAGCCTGCTGAGGACATCATGGACCAAGCCACCGACGAGAAGAACCCGCCGTATTCTCCGGCAGGTGGTCTCCACGCCAATGAAAGTAATCCGCAGCATGAGTTTTCAGTGTCCCCGCCTGGATGCAGCCCTTCTTTTCTGGAAAATGCTGCCTCAAGAGTAGTGGAGTGTTTTGGGAACTGCACAGATTGCATACATTGCGAATCACCGAACTGCCACAATTCGACGACAGGTACGTTGTCGTCTTCAACTTCAGTCTTCCCAATGGCTGTGTTGTTGCTGCTAAGACGCTTTCAGATTGCTCTGGTTATCCCAGAGAACCAAGTCACCAGTATGGCCAAGGATATATGGAGGTGGTCCAGCCGCCTCCGGATACGAACTGGATGACCGACGATGGTGCAAACCCGGCCGCATACATGCAAGGATACCCAGCGATGCAGCCGACTGCCCCTGATCCATCAGATGTCCAACAAGCAATGGCCCAGCCATTGACTCGTTATGAAAATATGTACTATCCGAACGACGGGCATTTCTCCAACGTCCCCGAAAGTGAGGGGATTGGTGCGGCAATGGCTATGCATGGAGTTCAATTGCCGGAAGCAGTACTGGCTGCCAACACACCCATGCCATTTCAAGCAACAATGCTAGAGCAGCATGTTGTTTCGGTTTCACCATCGACGCCGCCGCATCAGCACTCGGCAGAATCATCACCTGGGTTTTGCGCGGCTCTTGGAGCGGCAGTTGTGTTTGCTGGCGATAACCACGAGGTCACCGGTGATATTCCAGCCATGGCTGCGATGGGGGGCATCGAAGGTCATTTCTCTACGTCTCCCGTACACTATGGGGTCATCTCGCCTCCGGTCATCGCGCCTTCTGTCATCTCGCCACATGGCGAAATAACCGCATATCAAACGCCCGGAAGCTCTCCGATCCAGGTGGCAGCGTCTTCTACAAGCAGCCCGCCAGCGCCGCAACAGAGTTCCAGACCCGCACCAGCCAAGCGTGGGCCATTCAAGGATCAGCGGGACCGCGAGCGGACGGCCGAGACAAGAAAGAAGGGCTGCTGCATTCGATGTCGGATGCAGCGTATTCGAGTGGGTTATTTCTAAATGTGTACGACTGCGCACCGTGGTCAAAAAGCTAACGGGATAGTGCGAGCTTGATGATAAGAGTGATCGTGGCGATTGTAGGGGTTGCATAAAACCTCTTTGCAGAACGTGGCGTCTTCCATGCCTGCGGCTCAAAATCGGTGACGTGAAGCTTGCAAAAACGTGCGCAGTTGAGGGCTTTGAGTGGACGCTTCGTTGGAAATCCGATCCAACCGTGAGCAAGGTTGGCAACTGGGCCACATCCGAAGTGAAGACGATCAGAGTAACCGAGGGCTTCACTGGCGAATTTGTTGAGCTCCGGGTCCGGGAGTTTGTACCACAGTTCGGTGATAAATTGGATCGCTCATGGGTGACTCCTACCGGGGAGTTGCGGTCTGTGCGAGTCCCGGCGTACGCCGTTGTCGACCACACCTCCATTGCGCCGCAATACATGGCCTACATCAAGAGGGGCCTGATGACGTGCTGCAACAATGTGCTTCGTGAGCACCAAGGCACACTCATCTGGTGGACGTATGGTGTCGCCATGCAGCTTTCCCAGGAAGGGTCGCCACTGACTGACGCCGAGCGTAAAGTGCTAGCTGACACTTTGGATTTGTGGATGGCTGTTCGTCTTACAACCAATTCATTTGAGATTGTCGGCCAGGAGACGCTGGGGATGACACGCGATATCCTTGACGAAACTAATCCGTGCCCTGGCACAATTCCTCTGCCCCCAGTTATGGGAGCTCAGCTCGACTCCATTCTAATTCACACCATCCTGAAAAACATTCAAAAACGCGCCCTGGACGGCCTGCACAAGCTCATCATGGAAAACAAGGCCAAATCTTGGCTCACCGTATACCTTACCGCTTTCATTCTCCTCCACAACACTGCTCTTATCATGAAGCATGATGCCAGCTATGCCAGGAAGCATGGAATGAATGTACGTGTTCTTGGTATCCTGACAGCAGCACCTGCTAACGGCCGTCTGAACTTCAGCGACGATTTGCACGACCAGACAAAGTTCAGGAATACAACATGGGTAAGGCCATACCATCTCCCGTCTACCCGTATGGTAAGATAGCTTGCTAATCGGACGGTACCAGGGGCAATCACGTTGTTGGCGTACTTTCACTACTGCAACAAAGGCTCCTTCCCATTCTCGGATGCGGCAAAGGAGGACGATATCCGCAATATCGCCAACTTGGACACAAGTGGCCTGGAGTTCATGTACCGGACGCGGAACTATGCAATCGAAAAAGGTGAGTGTCGGCTACTGTGCTGTAAGCGACCGGATCCTGTCCAGCGCTAATAGTGAATCTGCGAGCAGCGGGAGAGTGGCAGGCCCTGAAAGAAAATGAGGCGTACGAGGACGACTATTATTTCATCAGTCAGCTGTACGAGGTGAACTGGATGCCTCGAAGCATGGTCGTCTGACGGTGGTTGTCTGTACCCGGTGAAGGAGAGATTTGTGTAATGCGTTACCGTTGTACTTCCAGAAGACGAAGCAGCGCGACGTCACATTGGAAAGGAAAATAGGAAAAGTTGTGGAGCGCTACTTGATCGTACGCGTAGGATTCAGCATGCGCACTCCGTGGGCCAGCCAAGGTTGCACAGGCTGGGGATTGGGCCACGGCGGTTGTGGCTGTTTCCTTCTCGCGACTGTGTTATCGGGCCCGACTGTTGTGTGAATGTGTCCGGCGTGGCAAAAGAGAGCGCAAGACCTTTAGTACTCGTAATTTCCCGTGATAGTGGCGCCGACATTTCACGGATATATCGTCCTCCTGGCATCTGCACCTACGAGGTAGGGGATGCAGCATCCAGCGCTACGGAGTAGACGGGAGGGAGCAAGCTGAATCGTCCGCGCTAGGCCTGTACAAAAAAGAAAAGAAAGAAAATAGACCACACAGCAGGTTGTCGTATCGCCTCGCACTGATCGACAAGTTGCTTCTTCCGACGTTGTGGCTGTCTCAAACTCGCGCTACGTATTATTACGCCGTAGTCCTGAAGGCAATAGGTCGCTCCTTCCCGGCGTCGTCTATTTTTGGGGGGGGGGAGGAGGGGACCTGCCTTCCCCCGTCTGTACGAGTATCCCCCCCCGGGCCGATCTTTCGTGCCCCATTCTTGGGCTCACGCCGTCCTTCTCTCGCATCGTCGCACTCTAACTTCTTTTTTTTTTTGTCTGCACCACAGCCAACCGCATCGGCTGGCCCACCGGGGCTCGGCCGGTGCGTGAGTGAACACAGTTCCGTCTCCACCCACCCGTAGCCAAGCTCGATTGGCGAGCCGGCTCACCAGTCCGAATGGCCACACATGGATTCTCCATCCACGAGTATCTTACCCTTCTCGTCACACTACTACCATCACAGGACCACAGGATTGCTTCCTGGCCAAGTCGGCTCCGCCTAGGCCGAGCCTAGTTTCACGTTCAAGATTGATAACGTCGCACGGACTGGAGGTGTCTCTGCGACGGATCCCCTTCCGGCTGCGGGATGGAGACCCTTTTCCGCTCCATGCCTGCGACCGCAGCTATCGGCAAGCAGGGATACCAGACTGGGCAGAGAGTCCTGGTGATCACGATGGCGAGTACTCGTGCGGTACACCAGCAGCTCTTTCGGCCCCCCCGGCCGACTCCGCCGTCCGCGCCGACTCCGCAGCCAAAATCCTGCGCCAGTCACATCCGGCTGTCCTCGAACCAGGGGAGCGAGCTGTAATACAGCCCTTCTTCCCCGGGAGATGGGAAGATACGTGGGTCTCGCCTAGCTGCCAGCCCCCTTACCCTCCCCACCCACCTCACTCTGAAAGTCTCCACTACGACTTTTCCACCCCCCCTCCGACCGCTGCAGCAACGCCAAAAGGGTAATACAAGCAACGCTGGTTTGAAAAACAACTCGAGAGGAGCCACATTACAGATATTGGCAACTGCACATGCCCACGGTCACAGGAGACGTCGTACGAGGCAATCGGATGCACTCCTAGGGGGCGAATTCTCGCCTATCCATGATCCATGTCCAAGCATACTCACACTTTACAATCGGAATCCAATCGCGCCGTGACAACCCGGTTTGGGGCCTGCAGAAAATCGCCACCCTAGTCTTCCCTCCCATTTCAAGCCGTTTCGTCCTGCCTGTGCTGTGCGCCAGAGCCCACCAAGGTTGCCCCGCGGAAACGAGGCTACCAAGATACGCTACTCATAGACGCCAAGTCACTCCAATCTCACCACACGGCTCGGGCCAGAGAGACACTGGATCCACAGATACGGACCTTTCTTTCTTCGTCTGCCAAGGGCGCCCTTCTATGGGTGTCTCAACATGGCCGCGTCTTTGAGAAGCACCCTGGCCCATGTCCTGGTTCGCACATGTCCGGCTGCTCAACCCAAATCGAAGTTGCTCGTCTACGCGGGCTGCTAGCGGCATGGTGCACCACGAGCCTGTTGGTGCATGGGACATGACCTTATATGCGCACACAAGTGCACCCCGGTAGTCGAGAGCAGGGGCCGTGAAGGGATCCAGTCTGCACTCACAGTTTTTTTTCTTTTTCCAATTGTTCTCCTGCTGTGCCATTTACTTGTGTTCAGCTTATCGGATTCCGTCCCCGGGGTGCTCGTTTGTTTCCACCCTGCCCTTCCCATTCGCCGCGACACTCCCGAGCACTATGGTAGGAGCCCAGTGATATTATGCTTTTCTCCTACATATGTGTGAAGACGTGTGCGTGACCACCGGTTGAAAGAACTATATATATTGGCCAACATCCCTCGCCGAGAGAGAGAATTTGCTCGTCTCTATCCCTTCCTTCACACACCTCTGTCTACAAGACTTGTCTCTCTACCTTCCCTGTTCCTTCCCTGTTCTTCTCCCTGCAGTCGGAGCTTTCATTTTGTCCACTTGGCGTCCAGCCTCTAACAAGTTGCTAAACGGGTGAGTTAAGCTAAAGACAGCGAGAACGTATGATACTAACTTGCAACACAGGATATCTATCCAGCGTTCATCATGCCCAGCCTTGTTCACGGCCCTGTTTTTGCGTCCTTTGCCCCTCAGGCAGTGGGAGGCATCGGCACGTCTCTCTCTGCGCCCCAGGCCGGAGCTGCACCATCTCTTCCATCTGGCTTTCCCTCTCGGCTCAACTCCGAGCTGGCCTGGACCGGTGCTGATTTCCAAGACGACACGAGCTATGTCTACCATGTTAGCGCGGCGGACGTGAAGGAAATATCGGCGGCTCTCGCCTATTTCAAAGGTAGCCAATACCATTCACGAAGTGCTTTCTGGAAAGGCGACCGCTAATCACCATGACATAGGCTTGGGATTGGACGGGGCACATGTGTCATGCAGCACGTTTCCTCTGCCAGGTTTGCGCTGCAAGCTAGACAAGCTGGCCCACGATCTCCACCGTGGCCGGGGATTCTGTCTAGTACGGGGGATTCAGCCGAGCAGCTACTGCACGGAGGATCTCACGCTTGTATACCTTGGCATCCAGGCCCACATTGCAGACCAGCGCGGCCGCCAGGACCACCGGGGCAATATGCTAGGTGAATAATGCCATTGTATCTTGCTATGAATGTCGACACAGCTCTAACGTGCAGCAGTTCACATTGTTGCCGACAGCACCTCGCAGAAGCGTGCCGGGCATCACAGGCACTCCAATAAGTCGATTGTGGGTCTCTTCGGTTGCCACTCCTTGCCGCTACTGTTGCTGACTGCTTTACAGACTTTCCACAACGAGGAGAGCGGAGACATTGTCGGATGGCTTACACGGAGCACGGCCTCGTCCGGCGGGCGTTGTGTTATTGCGTCTGCGTATACTGTATACAATGTTCTCGCAGCCGAGCAGCCGCACCTTGTTCGTCTCCTGGCTCGCTGCGACTGGCCTTTTGCCTTGTAGGTGACGGCTTATCACCTGTGTTTCTTCATGTTTACTGACTGAGTCTTGCCAGCCCGCACTTCCAATGCCGACCTGTCATCTTCTACGAGGGCTCCCGCTTGGTTATGAACTTTGGGCGGACGGCGCTGCTGGGCAACGCCGTCCACCCGCGTCCGGATCGGCTTCCCAAAGTCACGGAGCAGCAGCTGGAGGCGCTCAATGCCATTGAGGCGGTGGCCCAGGCCACTCAGCTGGAGATTCGGACCCAGGCTGGTGACATGCATTTCATCAATAACCTCGCAGTCCTGCACCGACGCGAAGCCTTTGTGGATGGCGAGGGTGCGATGGAGAGGCGTCACCTCGTGCGCATGAGGCTGCGTAGCTCGCAGTTGGGATGGAAACTGCCACGGGAGCTGGAAGAGGATTGGGCCACTGCGTTTGGGGACAAGGGCAGTCGAGTGTGGTACCCTGAGCCCATGCCGGAGTCCTTTTTTCCCCTACGCAAGTACCCAAACTAAAGGGCGAGCGAGACATGCACTGGCAGATTAACTAGGTTCAAGGTCCGGCGTACAGGCGCAGTCATGGAGGGGTCGAAAAAAGCAGCAAGGGGGGCGAGGGAAACTATGCAAGAAAGAAGGACTATGAATAGCGAGAAGAACGGAGAATGTAATTACGAGTTCGTGCATCCCGAGTCCGGTTCCCAACACGTCCAACAATGTTCGCGAACCCGTCGCTCTACGAGTAGGGGGCGAAGATGAGATGGAGAGTGACTGGTCACGAAAACAGCGGCAGGCAGACCGATCGGATCGCCGGTTGCACAGCTTTGCGGTGGCGCGCCCGCGGAGAGGAGAGGACATATCCGAATGCACAGGTAAGGAGGATTACAACCTTGCCGGGTGCTTGGCCCTGCGAGAGCGCTGCACACCGCTACGAAAGACTAAACCGCTCGCGCCTCTGCTTTCTTTTTCTTTCTTTTTCCTTTTTTTCCTCTCCTTTTTTGGTTTCTTTCTCCATCTTTTCTTTTTCCTCTTTTCTTTTCTTTTTTTTTTTGGGGGGGGGGGGGGGGGG
>RQWE01000049.1:38359-107475 GCA_004028395.1 Leptographium galeiforme
GGGGGGGGATTCTGCTCCATGGGAAGCAAGGGGGAACGAGGTTCAGGACGGCTGGCGGTGCTCACCGCTCCTCGGCGCCCTATGAGGAGCAGCACGGCCGGCGGGCCCAGCGGCCGGCCATTCTAACTCCGCTCTCTTGCAGGCGGCTTGGATACCGGTGGGCGGCCCAGACGAGGCCACTGTCCACTGAGACGTTGCAATTTTGCGGTGCAGGCAAAACAGGAAGGGGGGGGGGGGCAAGATTGATCTTCCTTGCATGATCCCCTCTGGATCCCCTCTGGATCCCCTCTGGATCCCTCTGGAGCGAGACAGAGGCCGCAGAGACCACAAAGGCCACATAGGCCACAGAGAGAGGCAGATGCGTCTGCGCCCGAGCCAAATAAGAGTGCGACCAATCCCGGTGGAGGCCCATCGAGATCTTCCCTGCATGCCCGCCGTCGAAGCTAGGTAACGGCTGTGTCTCGACTCCCCCTCGTTCCGTCAACTGGTTAAACGATGTCGGCCAGGATCCTTTTGCACGGGATTTCGGGGTGGACAGCCAATGCGCGGACGTAAAACACGTCCCAGTGATAGCTCCGAAATAGGCAGCGGAGACAATGTCTTGACGTTGTCTTGACTTTGGAGCTTCCCGCGCGGATCCGCTCTCGGAACGAGGACGGTCTGTCTGGTCCGGCTGGCGGTTCCTGCCGCAAAAGTGTACTCGCAAACCTGCAGCTGGTGATCAAATGACGAGGCCATACGGGGAAAAAAAAGAAAGCACGAGAGACAGGTGATGCGGCTGTGACTGCAGCTGCGAGAGTCGGCGGCTTCGGCTCGACCAATTGAGCAACTTTTGCGTCGCCCAGACTGACTTGGAAACATTCGAGGTCAACAGACAGGCGCACGGGCGCACGGGCACAACGTCAAAGGACCGCAAAGGACGCGGAGGACGTGATGACTGTCCGCCCGCAACCTTTGGGTTTCCCCCCCTGGCTGTTCACATCATCAAACACACCCAAAGACGGTAGATCAGCAGCTCTCGGCCAAGATGAGATGGCGAATCGGACCACCGTGCAAGGATCGCAGCTTCTGTTTCCTATCTGAATTTTCGTGGGGGGATCGTTCTCAGGCCATATTGGGCAGGTCGTCGAAGTACCGCCGTGCTCCTTTTTATGTCTCTCCCCCCCCACGGCGAGTCCCCGCTGGAGCGAGCCCTAACCAAGCGGGCAGGTTTACGAGTACGACGTACGGACAACATACTCGAACCTGGGGAGTGCTGGTCTTGGAATGTTTCCAAAAGACGAGGATCCCCTCCCCTCCCATCCAATTCAATCCTCCCCCCCCCCCCGGCGAGAGGAACCACGGGCTGCCAACCAGACGACCGTGTACTCTTGCCTTGCAAGCATGCAGCGGATGCGACGGGTCATCCAAAGTGTTTGTTTGTTTGGCCCGGAGAGCGACGGCCCGCCGCTTGATGGAGAGGGCACGTTTCCCCCTGGGGGTACGACGCTGGGTTACAACGGGCAGCACGGGCGCCATGGCATGAGATGCCGGGGGGTAACAACCGACCCAGCCACTCTTCCAAGGCTGCCGCGAGTACGAGTACGACGTACGAATGCCCAGCTTCCTCCTATTGTCCTCTTGCCGGGCCTCCACACCGGGCTGGCAGCATGGCCTTGCCAGACCGATCGTTCAGACAGGCTGCGACGTCTTCTTTTCGACCGTCACTGAAGAAGAACATCAGCTGTCTAGTCGGCAGGCAGAATGGGCAGAGCGCCAGCTCCGACAGCAAGCTCTGCCACCATGGCGTCGACAGGGGCGCGCCCTCTGCTCTGCGAGTACTCGTACACTTGTACTCGTAATGAACAAGACGCAGGAGATGGGAGGGGGAGCTGCCTGGAAAGATAAAGAACATATGTTTTGTCCCGACCAGACGGACAAAGAGGACATAGGCCAAGCCTCTCCGCTGTGTTTCAAAGGGAAGAAAGTCCGCGCACTCTGGTCGAGAGAGTCTTTGGCATCTTACGAGTCCTCGTGCTTGTACGCGTCCGTTCTGGGGGGACGTGCGTGTGTGCAAGCGGACGTTTCAGGGGGGGTTGGGCTGGCCTGGGCGTCCTCCAATGCCCACATCTCTCCAGACGGCTCGCTTTCGGTTTGCGTCCAGCACAAATGAGAGATGACGCAGGGCGGGCGACAACAACGCAATGCGGTCGCTCGACCCTTTTACCCCTCCCAGCAAATGTGACAGTGGCATTGGAGCTGACTAACAACGCGCAGTTCCGCTCTCACGCGACTCGACGACGGAGCACCCCCGTCGTTTCAACGGTGGTTCTCGACACGGACGTGCCACCCCGAAAGCGTTAGGCCTAGTCCCAACCACGCGAACCAACAGGGACCAGGCTTGGTGGCTCTGTTGGTTCTGCTCTGGGCCTTGGCATCAAGATACTCGTAGTTTGCGTACGGGTGTGAGCACTTTTCGGGTACTCGACTTGTCTGCGGGGCGACAATACCAGGACCAGCAGGGCCCGTCTTTTGACAGCTTGGACCGCTCTGTTCGTATCTTACTCTTGGTACTCGTAATATGCTCGCTGCCGTCACATTGTCCTGTTCGGCCCCACTAGAGCAATACGATCTGCAGGATACAATAATACGAGATGTGCCCTGGCAGATCGGGTGACGGCCCCCCTGCCGACGAGAGAGAGGGGGCGTACGTCGTAGACGATTTACTTGTACGGAGGAGGGTGCATACGAGTACATACTCCGTAGTCGTAAGGGGCCATGGAGGGCCGCGGGAAGGATGGGAGGCGGCCTTGACAGTTGGGACGGAGAAGCCAACGACCGCTGCCTTGTTTTCTTTCGGTGCTTTTTTTCATGGTGTTATTTCTTTACGAGGAAGGATTTCAGACTCTTTGACAAATCGCTCGCGTGCGATTCTGCCCGTTTGACTTGCAGGTCTGTGCAAAAAAAATAAAAACTGTTAGCAGGAATCGCCCGGCCGGAAGGGAGCACTGACCCGGTCGCCCAACCGCCCCAAACGCTGCAGGCAATGCGCTCTATCCTTTGCTCTTACCACGGTCCGTTTCCCGCATACCTGGAAGTGTGGGGCCGGTCTAGGCTGCCCCTAGTTTTTGGGGCGAGCCGACCGGCTTAGCGGCTTCGCGGTTTTAGCGGTTTACGCGCAGTGGTTTAGCGGCCAACGAGTGCGAGTAGTCGTGGTCCGTAGCGGCCTCGGTAGATTTTCCTGAATGGATGTAGCGCCTACCATCTTGCAGGACCCCCGTCACAATCGACAGCAAGAAAGTTGCCTTGGCCCGCTGTGGCCCGGGTGTGGCCCGCTGTGGCCGGGACTCGGCCCTTTTTGCGCATGTTGCTTTGCCACCAGCTGGCCGCCGAGAGGCGATTTGTTCTGTTGCTGGAAGCCTATCAAAGCAGTCCGCCGCATTGCACTTTCTACATGCGTCGTAACCCCACGATTTGAGTATTAATAGCGTACGGCGTACTGGCCAGATATGTGCTTGCCAGCAAGAGTCGCGTTGGCTCTAATTCGGGCCTCCTTCTCCGCCACCTTCTAGAATCTCACAAAGGGCGGCGAAAAGCCCGGGCCAGCTGATTATAGCGGGCTTGCGAAGATACGAACACGGTGTCTGTCAAAATGCGTGCTTACGACATACTTGTAGGCTACCGGAGAGGCGAACGCTGTCTCGTACGGAGTAGCACTGTAGATCGCCGGGTCTTATGTAAGCTACTTGTAACCGGACCCGGGGCTCCGACCACCAACGCTCTGCTCCGTGAAACCGAAGCCGTCGAGGCGGTCAAGGGAAAAGAAGCCGGCGTTCCAGAGTTCTCGGCTTGTGTCGCACACAGCTACCCGGTTGGAAATTGACCTATTGTACGTCTCACCGACGCCAATCCTGTCTGCTCTCAGAATCGATTTCTGACAGTTGGGGGCGCGATGGTCGTATTACAAGTTTGCGGCTTGTTGCACGTCCATGCCCCTTCGCTTGTCCTTTTTTTTTTCTTTCCTTTTTTTTCTTTTCATGCGGCTCGGCCAATAATAGTCGCCGTTGCCACCTTGGCCTGGGCGAAGCTGGGCGAAGCTGGGCATGTTGGCTTTTGCCTGGTCCACTGTGGAGGCCCCTTCTGTGTCGCCGCAGGCACTCTGCGGGCGAAACGAGATTGGCTTCTGGACAATGGCGACGCGAAGGGCGTCCAGACCCGCCGGTTGGCCTGCCCAGAGCATATCGTTCTCACCCAAAGGTGACGCGCAATAAAAGGGACAGGGGGGTCGCATGGCGAAAGCCATTGTCTCTCGTAAGATACGAGGGGGTGCACTGGATTGCCGACCTAGACCCTGGCCTTTTCTGTTCAAGGTCGAATGTCGTCGATGAGGGGAAGCATCCGAGGCGAGCGCGACTGAGGAGAGAGATTGAGCGGCCGCCAAAGAGAGGTGACATCTGATCTTCTCCGCACTTCACATGCAACATGTCATGTTGGAACATTGTTAGAGGTCCGACAAATGAACAAGCCAAATTTTGTCTATCCCCTCTCCATCCACACCTTTGATACTCTTTTTTGCACGAATTTTCTTCACCGCAACGGTGGCTGGCAGCCCTAGACAGTTCTGCCAGCGCGACTGAGACATGGAAAAGCTGATACCATGCTGGCGCAGGGGGGAAAGGCGGGCGCAGTACAAGTACCACCAAGTTGGAGTGCTTTGAACGCTACGACGTATGAAAGCCACCGAAAGGGTTTTTTTCTTCCCGTCTGTGGCGAGGACCCGCCCCAGCCAGGTGAAAAAAGGGTACGAGTAGTCGCACTGGGCTAGGGGGCGGTTGTGGGACCTGAGCCGGGGGCCTGGCTCAATTACTCCGTATTAGAGGTGGTCAACGGTTTATGCTGTTGGTGCGGCGACTTCTCCTCCCCAACGTCGTTAGGTCAAAAAGCGGGCCCACATGACTGGTTCCCCACCCGCTGCACAGTAAAGCCTGCCGGCCCATCTGAGTGGTTGGTCGCCTCTGCGAGACGGCAACTCGACGGGCCCCAATCAGGTCCTGCAGTCGACTCGGTCCAGCCAGCCGGACAAGCAGGAAGTGCAGGACGCGCCCAGAGAGGCCACTCACAGTGCTCCATCTGCCATTTTGCCTCTTCCTCCCCCGATGTCCCCCCCCCCTGCTTGTAGGCGGCAAGAAATGAGGGTTCGAGTCATGTGTGTGCTGAGGTGAGAGTTGCCAGTGAGCAGTGAAATTGTTCGCGACCAGAGATCCCCGTTTGGGCCAAGCCGTCTTGTTGTCGAGCCGCATATAACATATCACACACATATTAGGGGAAAAAAGAGCGCGCTTTTTTTCGGACTTCTCGTTATGCGGCGAAACAGGGGTCCTCCTTCCCGCCTTGGACGGAAAGTTGACCCCCTCTCTCTTACCCCCCGGCCTCCCCTCTCCAGACAACACCTTGCGTCTTACGGACTACGTCGTATGTAACTCGTAAAAAGAGAGCGAACCCACTTGGACCGCTCCCCCGGTCCCCTTTTGATCGACAATGCACAGAAGACCACTGCGAGGACTTCTCTGCTGGGCGCATTGACCAATGCGCCTCTGTTGCGACCCTGCTGCGCTCTTGCCTCCCGTGTTCGTGGGAGCTCGGGCGTGTCCCCTCCTTGGTCTTAAACCTCACGCTGGCCCTGTCCGTCGCTGCCCTCTTTGGATTGTTATTCTTCCCATCCCTGAACATAGCTCTTGTTTTTATACCTTTTTCCCTTCTCTTTTTCCCTTTCCTTTCTTTTACCGGCCTCTACCCGCCTCTCTGGGTCTCCTCTTTTCTGTCTCGGTTTCTTCGACAAGACGCAACGCACGTCTCGCCCCTCACGTCCGACGACGAACCGGCCTCGCCCGCAGACAACATATGTACGACGCAGCTCCTGCGCCAGACGTTTCCTCGGCTTGCCCGCTCTTTTTTTCCGGCCTATCTTTTTCCTGCACGACGCACCGTCACACGCCTCACCGCCACCGACTCTCATCCTTCTGTCTGGAAACACGTCTTCTGACGACACTCCGCGGGACCGAGCTCCTCTGCTCCAACTCGTCGCGTGTGCAACCTAGCGTCTTTGCTTACTGCGTGTCAACATCCCCGCAAACTCCTTCCGCGACATCTATAAGGAGGGCGAGGCACTCCTCCTCGCGGCGCTGCCTGCGACCGACTGCCTGCTTTGGCGAGCTCCGCGACTTTCTTGATGAACCTCGGCAAAATGGACAATGCCTTTGACCTGGCTGCGCGGGCATCGTGCCTGGCGCCTTTTTTGTTGGAGTCGGACTACAACAACTCCAAGGGTTGTAAGTCGAGTCACCTGCCTGCCCATTTTGTCCTGGCGTCTGACTCTTCCCCGCTTTCTACAGACACCTCCGGCCGCTTGTGCTCAAACCTGACGGGTGCCACATGCTGCCTGCCCTGCCCGTTTACTGATTGGACCTACCCGGACAACTTCAACGCGGTCGCCACGGCTCCCGAATGGATTGCCGTGGTCAGCACCATCTGCTGCGTTCTGCTGTTCGCTTCCTGGGCCGCGCTTCCTGTGGAAAAGACCCATCGCCACTATCTTAGCATCTGCCTTACTACTGCTGTTCTGATTCTGAGTGTACGTTGTCTCCCCGTTGTCTCTCGTGGGGCATCCTCTTGCCTTACTGGCCTGGGCTGACCGCGCAGCTCGGCTTTGTCATCCCTCTGGCCAGCAAACCTAACCAATGCGCCGATGCTATCACGCCCAATAGCATGTCGTCGGACAGCACCTGCGGTGCTTCCGGCACCCTGATCATCCTCGGGGGCTGGTGTGGCATCATGTGGGTGTTTCTGCGCTCCGTGTCCCTGCACCTGCAGATCTGCTGGCAGGTTGTCGTTGGCCGCAACTTCATGTGGTTTGCCCAGGTCACGGGCTGGGGCGTCCCCATCCTCGGCACCATTATGGCCGTCGTTTTCAGCGGCGTCTCTTTCCGTCTCGGCCACATCTGCCACATCAATCACACCAACAGTTTGGCGGATCTATGGATCCCCTTGCTCGTCTTCGCCGGCCTGACCATTGTCATCCAGCTCTTCACCTTTGGCTACTGCGTCAAGGTCTACCTTGCCTCTCTGGCGGACCAAAGCTCCTCCACCGAGAACTCCGGCCTGCCGTCGTACAGCAACAGCATCCGCACCCTGACGCCCCGTCAGGCCTATCGGCGTGTGCGTCGCGTCATTCAGCTGCAGTGGCGAGGCATCGCCATTGTCCTCATCATCTGCGCCGACGTGATCTTCTTCAGCGTCGTGTTTGTCTTCCAGGACAACATCCTGTCCCACCTGCGCAACGACACGGACGAAGCCGTGGAATGGCTGACGTGTCTGGTCAAATACAACGACAAGAACAAGTGCCTGGACCTGGCCCGTAATTTCACCGTCAACGAGGCGACCGTCGGCGCTGTGCTCGTTCTCCTATCGGTAAGCAAGGCCCACTCGATGGATGGTTGTTTCTGCGCCTGCTAACCTTGTCATAGTGTAACGGCATCTGGCTGATTTTGCTCATAGGCCGGTGGTCCATTATTGATGGCTGGATTGACCTGTGCACGCCAGCATCGCTCCGCAACAAGGGCGAGTTTGTCTCTGTGGATGCACGTCTCGATGACATTAAAGATACACGTTCGTACGAGATGCTCTCTCGGGGTGCCTCGTCAGCGGGGCGTTCTGTTACCAAAGACGGCATACTAGCGAGCGTCGCCTCTACCACAAGGCCCTTGTCGACTACAGTGGGAACACCTGGAGGCCGGAGGACGATGTCTCCAGTCTCTCCAGAATTGGCGAGATCGCCAAGCACGGCCACCAGATCGCCCGCGCCGGTGATGGCCATGGACGCTCTGGCTGGCTTCAGCATGAGCGAGCACGCGAGCACGCGAGCCGGAGCCACCGAAGACGAGATCGGTAACGGCATAAGCACACCCAGCGGGCGACGCACTCCTGACTACTTTGGGCGGACGGCGCGCTACAACGCGCCGCCGCGGTCGTTCTCGAGCCCACGGGCACCATCCACATCTTCTATCCGGTGGGATCCCCAGGAGTCATATGCACCTGGAACGAGCAGATCGCCACCGCCACGAACTCACTCGGTGCACAGTCCAAGCCAGGATACATTGCAGATGGGTCTTGACAGCCGGCACCCGCTCAACATGAACCGGATTTGAGCGAAGCCAAAAGCAAACAAAGAAAAAAAAAACACAAGACAAACCACCCGACACCGGGACCAAAAAAAAAACAAAGATATCCGCGAAAACGATCCACCAGTGTTTTTATACCCCCCCCCCACACATACCCCTTTCCAAAACTGGCACGAGATCTATACGATATGGCAAGTGGTGTGATGAAAACCGGCTGGCAAAGTGCAGCAAAGACGCCAGGGAGTAATACTGGAGGCGTCGAGTCTTGCAAAGCTGCGGCCAGGAGTCCCTTTGTGTATGAAAAGTATCGCAGCTATCCGGCGATAAGCTGGGGCTGTCTTGCAGCGTTCTGGTCGGCGGCGTGTTTTTAGGATTGCGCCTTACCGACATTGGTGCCTCATGGGGGGCATAGGGAATTTGCATTAGGGATGACAAGCGCAGCGAGTGCTTTTTTTTTTTGTCGGAATATGTGTCTACGATTTATTGTATAGTCAGCAATCTACAGCGTAATGCTCCTTGAACACCAGACACGAGGCTTCGCTGGGGCATTTCAAGCGCAGTGGGTATCGTCCAATGCCTGTACCATGGTCAAAAGCATACGTCGTACAAACCAAATGTGGTGGGGAATAGCTCTCGAGCCTCCCCCGCAAGGGTATGCCAGAAGCGCCTGCCTCCTGAGTTATCACATTGTTCCCGCCGAAAGCCGGAAAATACGAAAACAAACCACAAAGCATTGTTTTTGGCTTCGACACCACAAAGTCTTCCACCCCCGCCCGATCGTTTCCTTTTCCTCGCGCCACGGCTCGCGATGTGCCGCGACAGATAAGATACGAAGCTGGATTCTCGCAGCTCCCGCAGCGCTTGTTATTATCTTTTTTATCGGCGCTAATTACGCTTCTCCGTTCTCCCCGCTGCGACCTCCTCGTCAGCCGAGCCGAGATCCGTTCTGGCTCTTCTCCCGTCTTTTGCGTCGGTCTCTCTGTCCACGCCTACGGGTATCACGACTGCTGCTCCACCGCTTTCACTGCTGCTGTGTAGTCGCCACCCCGTCACCATCGCCTCATCGCCGCGCGGCCGGCTTGGACATCACCGATCCAGTTGGGCTTCATCATTCCCCACCGAGTGCTGCTCTCTCTCGCCCGTGGAAATGGATAATTTGGGGTGGGGGCCGGCGAAAGTGGACTGCCGGCCGTTTCTACCAGCCGAGATTATGGACGTGGCATCTCGCGCAGCGCCCGACGTCGAGAGTGTGTTGATCAACGGGCAATGTGGGATACAGACACTCGAAAGCAGAGTACGGCGCGACTCGTTCCTTTTCGCTCTTCTTGGCTCCTGACAATATGCAGTTCGGCCCCGATGCGAGAGGTATCATCTACAAACGGCTGGAACAACACATTGACGACACGGACGCGGGCGGTGACGACAACGGATGGGAGGCCGAGGACGACGACGACAACGAAAACGAGAGCGACGGCGACAGCGACCCCTCCGAGTATGTCGAGGGCAGCACTGCCGCTTCCAGCACCGGCTTCGGAAGTAGTTCCGGGACCCAGGGCCTTGCGGTGCCGCCGCCGCCGCTGCTGAGCAACTTCCCGCTGCACCCACCCTATGACTTTTTGAACTTGGCCGTGACGCCCCCGAATCCGAACCCACACGGTGTGACACACCCCCTGGTACCTGGTCCCGCCTTCCACGGACAGAGCAGCGCGGACGGCGACGAGGGTGTACGCGAACCGATGCACGGATCGGTGATCCCGCGGGTGGCTCGCGCACGGGTTAATCTGACAGCCTTGTCCCAGCGGTACAACGTATGTGTTCTCGGTGATCTTGTGGTGGCCGGCCCTGGGGGCTCTGGTGGCACACGGCCGTGTGCGGCAATATGCATGGCTTCTGGCAGCACGGCATGCTAACCAAGCCTGGCCAGCTCTACTTTGCGGTGTACCAAGACAAGATACACGTTTATCGACCTCAGTCGGCCCCCGAAATCCTGCACGGCCCACAGCTCGTGCTCTGTCCGCGACCGAGCAGCACGGCGCTGACGATTGGCGGCTACATTGACCCGCAGTTCCCGCACCAAGCCAACCACGCCATCGTGGGTGATCTGGGCGACGAGGAGATTTTGCTGCTGGCCTACGACGACGGCGATGTGTTGGCCTACTACACTGACCACATCCGGGCCTTTCTCGAACGGCGGGAGCTGTGGCGACAGACAGGTCGGGCGCCCCCGCTGAGGCTGCCGCGGCCATTCTTCCGGCAGACGGTCGGGATCTCGGCCTGGGGTCTGGCGATCCACTCACAGTCGCGGCTGATCGCAGTCAGCTCGAACCTGCTCGAGGTGAATGTCTTTGCCTTTGCCCTCGACCAGCCGCTCCCCCCCGATGCGGACCAGGTGCATTTTTTGCGCCACACAGCGACCGAGTTTCTCGAGTGCCCAGAGGGCCGGCCGTTCATGATCGAGTCGCTCCATCGGCGCGACCGCAGCTGGCGCATCCTACTCCCGCTGGGAGCCGCTGGCCACAATATGCCGAGTATTGCTTTTATCGACGATGCCCGGGGCAATGCGGAGAAGGTGGTCGGCGTGGACATTCACGGCATCGCCTGGTTCCTCGACATTTGGAAAGTGGGCTTGAACCACACCTTATTTATGCCCCCAAGCCAGCTTGAGTACGTTGCTTTGCTCCTCTCGACACCGTCAAGTCGCTAACATGTACAGTCGCTCGAGAGGCTGGGGCATCCTGCCTCTTCCTACCAAGGCTTTCATGAAGACAAATCAGATGCCTTATGCACCGCCCCGATGCAAGGGTACCCCTGGCCCTGCGGATATCACACTGGTCATGACGATTGCCAATAAAAACGACCCGACTCTGCCCTTGGTCAAGGAGGCAGACACGGACAAACTAGGCGACATGGAAACAGACAGCTCGGACGACGAGGACCCCGAGGACCAAGCGTGGGAGGACAGTTTTTCGCCACAGGACCAGAGCAGCGAGGAATCCGACAACGAGTTTGGATACGACTCGGACGAGGAGGGGGCGTTTTCCGACCACCGTGACACGTACCGCTGGCGGTCCGATGAGCACGAGACGGCGGATTTGCAAGCGGACGAAGACGAGGAAGAGCCGGGCGTCGGGCTCCGGCTCGAGTCGGTGGTCTGTCCGGGCCTGTCGATGGCCTGGTCGGGGCTCTCTGCGGCGGAGATGATGAACGTGCTATACCGGTCGGCGGAGCGACACAGCAAGGTGTACGCCTCGTCGATGTACATGACGACGCGGACGCCGGAGATGGTGCGGCTGTCGAAGCGGACGGCGTTTTTGCGGACGTTTGGCAACGACGTCGAGCTCTTCACGACGGGGATGGAGAAACCCACCAGCGTGCTCTTCCGCAAGATTATGGAGCCGCCAGCGGCGTCGAACGCGATGTGGGATATCAAGGCGCAATTTCACCGGCTCAGTCTGCTGGAGAGCATCCCGGAGATTGGCGTGGTTGTGGTCGGGGCCATGTTTGGACGGGTGGCGCTGCTGCGACTGATACGGCGGCGCGTGCGGCTGGGAGCCGCGGGGCCGGACCACGATGGGGCGGCGATGTGGCGAAGCTTCCGGGCGGACTGGGTGCTGCCGCGGCGGGTGGAGGAGGACAAGAAGCTGCGACCGCCATGCTCGCTGCTGGGCATTGCGGTGTCGCCGGTGCCGGAGGACGGGGCGGCACACTGGGACCTGGTGGCGCCAAAGAGGCAGCAACAGCGGGGCGGCAAACCACAGAGACGGCGGCGGTGGCGCCTCATTCTGCACTACATGGACCACACGGTTTTGCAGTACTACATTGAGGAGAACCAGACCGGATCGCGGCGGCGGCTGGCCGTGTATGAATCATGAGAGAAAGCGGCAAGGAAGAAGATACCCATTGAGAATGACAAAAGCACAAGTCACGGACCATGGCAGCAGTCCGATTGAGTCTATGGCCAGCAACAGATCAACGCAGCACAGCAACAGACCAAAGCACGTGACTGAATAGCCAACAGAAAGGAATCAACGGCGCCATTAACCAGCCTCGCGCGCGCGTTTGGGGCTGCGGTCGGACAGTGGCCAGGCGCGTGGACGATGGCGCTTGGATCCGGCAGCCGAGGTGCCCGGAACGCCCGCCCGGTGGCCGGAGGGTCCGGGACTCTCGTCGTTGACATCATCGTTGACATCATCGTTGTCATCATCGTTGTCATCATCGTTGTCATCACTGTCCTCGTCAGACTCGTCGGAATCATTCGTTCTCGTGACGGCGCGCATCAGCACCAGGATTTCGTCGAGGCAGCGCATATACGGCTCGCGGTAGCCGTTCGTCTGAATGCGCTGGCGGATGCGCTCGAGCCGGGTGCGGAACTGGACCTGGTCGGCAAGCAGGCGTAGCTCGTCGAGGAGGAAGAAGCGGGGCTCGGGAGACTCGGACGAGGCACCGCTGATGTTGCCAATCAGGCGCTGGTACAAATTGCGATCGTCCTGGGTGGGGCCAGGACGGACGTCACGGTTATGGTGGAAGACGAGGGTGTTGAAGATCCAGACGAGGGCACGGGCGGCGGAGGCGCGAGTGGCACGGGCAGCATGGGCGGCACGGGCACCATGGCCATGGTGGAGGCGAGCGGTGCGCTGTTCGAGCAGGAGGCGGATCTGGTCGACGGCGGTCTCGACGTGTCGGGCGGCCCACGGGACCGAGACGGCGGCGACATCGGGCGAGTCGGGGCCGCTCGCGGCCAAGGCGTCGAGGACGAGTCGGACGCGCTGCTGGATCTTGCGGAAGGGATCGCGGGCGCAGTCGTCGGGCTGGAGCAGCTTGAGGAAGAGGGCAAAGCACTCGTCGTTGGAGACGAGCAGGCGGAGGAGGGTTCGGCGGAGGAGATCGTCGTCGGACTCGCGGCCCCACAACAGGTCCCGCAAGCTGTCTGGGCCGCGGTCGAAGAGTTCCGGGGCGTAGGCGTCGACGCTGACGTCGTCGCGGAGGCCGGCAAGGGCGGCGAGCACTTCACGTGACTCGCGGACGCGCTGGCCGTCGGGACGGCCGCGGACAGGGGGCTCGGGGCGGGCGTGGAGAGCGCGAGCGAGAACGGCAATGTGGAAGTCGGCAATGCGACGATGGGCGTCGCCGTGACGGGCAAGGTCGGGGGGGAAGCCGTCGGAGTCGAGGACGAGCGGCTCTTCAGGGCGGTGGCCGTGGAGGGTCTGACGGGTAATCTGGTCCATGAGCCAGACGAGGTGGCGGCAGGTCCGGGTGGTGGTGCCGGAGGAGGTGCCGGTGGAGTCGGAGCAGGTGCAGCTCGGACGGGGAAAGCGGCTGGCGGCGGCGCCGATGCGGATGGTGCGCGGAACGACCTCGCGCAGCTGGAAGGCATAGACGTCCGGGTCGTTGGTGACGCCGCACCACTCGACGACCATGGGCGGCGTCTCTTCGGGCGCGGCCGGGCGGAACAGCTCGCGGATCAGCTCCTGCGTCTCGCCGTCGACCTGGTCGACGTCGTAGAGCAGATCCGTCATGAGCGAGCGGACAGGGCCGTCGTCGTCTTCGCTGTCACTGTCGCTGTCCATGTCGTTGTCATGATCGCTGTCGTCGTCATGATCACTGCCGCCCTCGCCACCTTTCTCGAGGCCGGCTTCTCGTGGCCGCTGGGCGGCCCTGGCCGCGCTCTCGCCCTCGTGCTGGCTCTGTGAGCGCGTGACCGGCGCCATGACGGCCGATGTGTGCAGCGAGAGCTTGCTGAACCGGCCAGAGGGCGGGTTCATCAGTCCGGCAGCAGGTGGGGGGGGGAAGCAGACAAGTGGCAGCTGGAGGAACGAACCCAGGGAGACGGAGAGCGAGTGCCGAGTTGCGACTAAATACTCGCTCGAGCATGGGGGCCGTACAAGAAGCTGCCTATCGGTGAGCTTCCAGTCTCTATTTGACCAGCTCGGGCCCAGCTTCTGGACGGCCTCGAAGCCACGGCCGGGTCTCCACCACTGCCCTGGGGCCCCTAAAAACGAGAGCAAAATCCGCACCGGTCGGGACCCGTGGATACATGCTCAATGGCGGCCGCCTTACGACCCGCTACAGGCAGAGGCAGAAAAAAAATGCAACGGCACCTGCAGAGGGCCATACAGCTGCCTAGATGGGGCAGAAGGGTGTAGGACCGATGGCGGCCATTGGACGAGTCGCTGGACGGGACTATCTCGCACGGCAATACCGACATGGTCTCACGCGATGGTCCGCTATTCTGATGAGGCTCCGCCCGGCACCACCAGCCAATGGCTCTCACCGCTTGGCCGAGGGGGTAAGAAGGGGAGGGGGCGGAGGGCGGGGGAAAACGGGATGGGGGCTGAGAAGGACGAGAAGGAGCTGAAGACAAGAGCGGGAGGCTGCGCCCAGAAAACGGCCGGGACCAAGGACGAAAAAGAAAAAAAAAAAAAAGACATGTCCTCAGCCTTGGGCGGAAAAGGCGGGAAAAAAGGCCAGGCAGAGTTGCAGAAACGCGCAAGAGACGGAAGCAGACATGCTCCACCAGCTACTGTGCCGTTGGCTGTGCGGCCGCCCGAGAGAGAGGGGGGGGGGGGGGGGGGGGGGGGGGGCGTCCATGTGGCCAGCCATCTGCATGCAGGCCTCGTCGGCGGGCAGGTCACGGCTCTCTTTTGTCCGTTTCCTCTTGTCTTTTTGGGCGTCGTTTGCATGTAAGCGCCCGGCGGCTCCAAACTCGCGTCCTGATTGGCTGCCAGGCTATCCAGTGTGGAGGGCCGGCAGAGGGCGAACACCGGTCATGCTCTTTTGCTCTTTTGCTCGTTTTGCCAATCGGGAGGGCTGCCTTGTTTCGCGTGCCCCGCGTCTGGCCGTTTCTTCGCCTTGGGCCGTTTTTTTCTTGTTCTTGACTTTTTCTCGCTTTATTCTTTTGGTTGAATTACCCGTTTTGGCCAGTCTTTTTGGTCTGTCTGTGCGGCTCAGCCTCCCCGCACTGGGTCCATGCACCAATCAAAATGAAAGGCTCGTTGCGGCCAACGTCGCAGCGTCCCATCTTCTCTTCGTCTCTTTTCCACAGCGGCCCATTCTTGCGGCCCGCGTTGCATTTTTAATATTAGGGTCCTCACTCGTAGGCAACGCATTTTTATCCCCGCCCGCGCCTCCGAGTATGCCTTGCGAGAACACTTCCATGGGGCGACGGCCGCTGTGACGGGCCGGTTTTTTGCGACTTGCCGACGGCATTCCGTTCTGTTGGGAACGATGTCTCATGCAGCACATTAACTTGGGTATTGCATAACTCTGCAACCGCCAACGTCGGCCGCGACCTTTTCATCCCTTTTTATTGTCTTGTTGGAGTTTCATTTCTGCGGCCCGTGGTTATCACTCGACCAAAAGAGTAGGCGAGCCGGGTCTCGTGGCAGCGGCCTTGCCGAGAATGGGTGTTGCAAACGAAGCTCTGCGGATTTCTCCCATTGTGCTGTTTTTCTGGACAGTCTATTCCGTCTGTCGCATTGGATGACTGAGGAAATATAAGAATAACGACAAGACGGTATGGCAACGGGAAAGAACACGTCTAATACAAAGCGCTGCTCTTTAAAAGGCAGACCGCCCTTACCATTTCGCTTAAGCCGGCCGCCCAAGCCGGCCGCCCAAGCCGGCCTCTTCACGGCCCGGGAGCGGCCTGCAGGAAGGGGGAGCTGTGCAGGACCCAAGGTCCGGCCGGCAGTAGCACCGGCGGCTACACCGTGACGGCTAGAGGCTGGGAATCTCATCACCATTATGCATCACGTATCATCAAGCATCACCAACCACGCCGGTCTGCTCCAAAGGGGCCCATTGTCGTGAAATACTTTATTGAAACAATACTCCTTTCCTATTCCAGGGCATATACTCCCAAATATCAAAAGGTCACCCTCCGTCTTGTCCCAACCCGTGACAGGTGGGTGAGGGAACAAGACAAGAAAAACGACAAGCCACCAACGCCAACCCTGTGGATCATGGCCCCAAAAAAAAAAGATGCATAAACGCGAAAGGCAAAATGAGCACAAAAAACGCCCCCCGAGGCCAGAGTCAGAGACCCGGCCCACGCCCACGCCCACGCCCATCCGCTTCGAACCTGGAACGCCTCCCACGAACATGCAGCCAGAGCGATGGCAACGGAAAAAAAAAGTGCGTCGTAAATTTCGTAGCAGTCCTTTCCTCGGTCTCCTCGGCCCCACGCACTCGTCTGGCTCACTGCATGCCCGAGATCTTGCGCTGCGCCGATGCCATGGCGGCCGGCGACGGCATGTTGCCGGCGCTGCCGACGCGGCCGCTGGTCTTGCGGATGCCGACGGGCTGCGCACTCGCCATTTTCTTGGCGGCGGCGCTGGCGGTGCGGTCGGAGCTGCGCACCTTGGCCAGCACGCCCGAGGCCGAGCTCGAGCGGGAGCCTTCGTGGCTGTGCAGCGACTTGACGCGCTGCAGGGCCGAGCCAATGTTCTCGGCATCGTTGGAGGCGTCGTTCTCGAGGGCGGCGGCCAGCACGGCTGCCGTGTTGTGGCTGACGGAGCGCGCCTTGCGGTGGCGTGTGCTGATGTCGGGCGCGGCCGAGGCGGTCGTCGTCGTCGTGGTGGTCGTCTTGCGGTGCGCCCGCATGCGCAGGTACACCTCCTCCTCCGAGTCGGCGCTGCGGCTGTCGCCACTGCTGCGGTGGCCGGCCCGCGCTTCCTGGCCGACCACGGCATACAGCTCGGCTTCCTCCGAGTCCTCGAGCACGACCGTCTCCGTCTCCTCGGCCACCGTCGACGCATAGTTGGACCGGCTGCGCGCGTACGGGTGATGGCGATCGGCACGCACCGTCTTGCGCGGCTGGCCCGGCGTCGGCGCCGGCAAGTAGTCCTCCTGGGCTGCGTTGGTGCGTTCCTGGTCCATCTCGCTGAGCGGCGACCGGCCCGACACGCTGCGGCTCGGCGGCGTCGACACCGGCTGCGGCTGGCTCGACCGGCCCAGGCTGGCCTTTTGCATCGCCCGGATCGGCGTGCTGGGCAGCGTGTTGGCCGAGGCCGAGACCACAGCCGCCGCCGCCATCTCGCGCCGCAGCCGCCGCTCGACACGCTCCTCCACCCACCATTCGCGGAAGACGCCCTGGTTGAGGTGCAGCCAGTGCTGCTGCGGCCCGACCACCATGCCCGGCCGCATGAAGCGCATAAACGAAATGATCTCGTTGGCCGTGAAGCCGTGGCGGTAGATCAGGTACGCCCCGATCAGACAGCCGGTGCGGCCCAGACCGGCCTTGCAGTGCACGGCAATGTTCTTCTTGCGCACGTTGATCATCTCGTGGGCCAGCCGCACAAACTTGCGCACCGTCGTCATGGGCGGACACGTGCCGTCCTCAAAGATCATGTCCAGGTGCTGGATCCCCAGCGCCTCAAAGTACGACGGCGAGTAGAGCGGCGAGTTGAGCCGCACCACGAGCCCAATGTTGCGCTCCGAAAAGTGGCGCAGCACGTTCTTGAACGGCTGCGGCAGCGTCGCGTGCGCGTCCACGGCGTCCAGCGTGCGTGGCAGCGTCTCGTACAGCTCCGACGCCTCGGTGATGCGAGCGACGGGCGTGTGCTGCGGCGAGGCAAAGGCCAGAAAGTTGGGCGTCACCCAGTTGAAGTCGCCGTTTTCCACCCGCTCAAACTGCTCGTACTCGGCCAGGTCGAAGCTGTCCAGCACGCAGCAGCCCTCCTCCTTGGCCTTCCAGACGCCGTACACAATGTCCTGCACCGTGATCCCGTAGTCCGCCTGGCTGTAGCCCGCGTCGCGGAACGGCATCAGCGGCGGGTCGACCTGGGCAATCGGCGCCAGCGCCAGGTGTGGTGGCCACGACTGGATCAGCACCATGTAGCACGCCAGCAGACACGACGCATTGGCCCGGCCTGGACACGGCACGTTAGCAGGGAGCCCGGTCCGACGCAGCCCGAGGAAACCTACTTCGCGGATCGGCTTGGCTCCAAAACACCACCGGCCGGTCCTGGTTGTCCGGGTCGGCCAGGATCTCGTGGAACTGCAGCGCAAAGCGGTACAGGTGGCCGACGTGCAGCGGCCCAAAGTCGTGGAAGAAGGGGTTGTAGCGGAGCGTGTCGTCGACGGAAAAGTAGTGCGGCTCACGGCGAGGCGACCGCAGCGAGGCCGACGACTCGGACGCTGCGCTGCGGTGTCTCTTGCTCGGCGACTTGTTCGCGCCGCTGCCAAAGGGGAAGAACGTGCGGCTGTCGGGCGGGCTCAGGTACGAGGCCAGATAGAGGCGGTCTGCAGTCACAGTCAGCACATGGGCCAACACAAATCCCGCAGTCGCCAGCAGCGATAAGCCGGAAACTGCATACCTGGCAGGTACTCAATGATCTGTCCGAGGTTGGGAGCCTTTGCGGACGGCGCCATCGTGAGAATCGGCGGCAGATGCGGTTCGACGAGGTGTGGTGATAGAAGATGCTGGGAGAGGAGGGACAATGCTGTTCACAAACTCTTTATCAATAGGAAACCAGGCGGGCAAGGCAGCAAGAAAGAGAGAGAGAAAAAAAGGAATGCAGAGGAGAGAGTGCAGAAGCAAAAAAAAAAAGTTGAGTCGAGGTCAGAGGCAGTACTCGAGGTTAAATTGAAAGACACCGAGGCTGGGGCATAATAAAGCAGATGTCGGCTTAGTTTTTGCGGCCTACTCGTATTTTTGATTTAATTTTTTGTTGTCCTACGGGGCTTGTTATTTGTTGTGGTGGCCCTTTCTGCGTTGCAGCGTCCGCTACCAGTTACGGCCGCCAGGGGGCCGACGGCAGGCGCACAGCGCAACGGGCCCCCCATCCAGCCAATCACCGCTCGCCACCCCCTGCTACGAACCCCACGCTGCCGTCGCTGGCCTGGGCCGACACCACGTCGCCACGGCAACGTCCACATTTCTTGCGCCTTGTCGAAACGCCACTAGCACGTAACAAGCATGGAGATCCATTCAAAATCTTAGTCATCGCAGACCCCCCGCATCGCACAGAGCCTTTTGCGAGTACTCCGTACATACGACGTACTCCGTACAACTGCACACTTTTGAGTTGTCTCGCAGCAACCCGCAATCATGGCGGCCGCCATCACCAGCTTCCCGTGCTCGCTGTGCGTCTCCCATGCTACCGTCTCCCCGTGCCATTGCTGACTCTGTACTCTTTGCTGCCCCCCCAGCACCATTGACGTGCCGTTTCCCACCGCGCGTCTGGCCGACATCGCCCTCAAGGCCCTGTCCGTGGATCGGGAGCTGTCGCCGTCTGTCCGCCGCTCTTTTTCCGTCGAGGCCACTTCCGACCGAGACCCCTCCGACGCCCAGACCATCCTTCGCACCGTCTACGAGGCCACCACGAACCGCATGCTCCGCGTCTCCGTCAATGCCTTTCTCGACCACGTCGGCCTCGTTGTCGACGTCATGGAAAGCCTCGACGTGGATGTCCTCGCCGACAGTCGTCAGGCTGCGGACATGTGCAGCTCGAAATCATGAGGTGAATCTTCACGGGGAACAAGAGTGTTCTCGCAAAAAGCTATCAATCACGTGACGTCCCACAGGGACCCAATCAATTAGGTGGAGCTCGCAGACCGCCAAACTGCAACAGAGTCTCAACGTCCTCCCCCGCCAAATCTCACGATTACTTGTGAAAGCTTCCATGCTCCAGTGGCCAATGATCAATGCTTGATGCTCAATGCTCAATGCTCAATGCGCAGTGCTTCAACTATTATGCAATACTATAAAAGACAGATCTTCGGTCTACAGGACGCCGATATGTGGCGTTTGGGGAATCATCGATGAAAGAATAGAGCCACAATGCTCCTTTTCCTCTCCAGAGGTCGCAACCCAACTTTTTCAAAAATCGGCATCCAAGTGCCTTGCTGCCTTCCAGTTATACTCAAAACAAAACCAAAAAAATCGCCAGTGAGAATGCGCCACGACCATCATTACAACTCCGCCGTCCCCGAGCCAGGCCGCACCTCGACCGCAGCCGCCTCACGAGCCTCCACGTTGGCAATCGCACTCTGCAGCGCGCTCGTGAGGTCGACGTGGAACATGGGCCGGTTGAGACTGTGCACAGGCACGCCCGAAATTTGGTGTCCCGAAATGTGGTGCTGCGCCTGCTTCGGATCGTCGTCGATGGACCCGGCGCCGTCGCTGCCGTGCGCCTCCTCAATATCCAACGCCGTCGTCGTCTTGTGGCCGCCACCCGATACCGACGAGACTGTCTTTTGCAGCGTGTCCACCTCGGCCTTCTCGCCGTCGCGGCTGACCCGGTTCGGGACCACACTGAAGATGCCACGCCACCGCTGCTCCGGGCCGTCCTGGTACTCGGTCGGGACTCCAAAGCCGGCAGAGATCAGAGCACGCTTGGTCCAACGGTTGTTGATCGAGGCAAAGTGCCAGTCGACATGGTCAGGCGAAGCATAGCGATCCAGCTGGTTGCGCACATCAATCAGGGCTTGCGTAGATGTGACATCCATAAAGTTCACCGAAGAGCAGTCCAAAATCAGGGCCTTGAGGGTAGGCAGGTTCCGGTTGAACTCGGCGGCGTTGAGAGCGTCCGGGTCACCGGCCTCGATCTTCTTCAGCTCCCCGCGCGACGGGCCAGGGTCGTTCCAAGGCCGGTCGCCGGGTCGGGGAAAGTTGGTCAGGTTCGTGCGGCGCGTGTGCTGGAAAATGTAGTCGGCCACCTGCTCCAGCGAGTGCGACGCATTGGGGTACGTGAAGCCCTCCTTGAAGCGGTAGATGAACACGCCCGGGTAGGGAATATCCAGGTCAACGTTCGGGTTGGAGCCGTCCTGGTGGTCGAGAGGGAGGAAGAGCGTGCGTGCGGCCGTCTCGCCGTCCAGGCTCGGGATGGCGGCGTACGGCCCGCCGGTGTGGTGCTGCGTCTGGCCGACAAAGCGGTCTTCCAGCACCGACTGCACCTTGATGCGGCCCAGGAAGGAGCCGCGGGACCGCAGAATGCGGAACAGAAGCATCGCCGCCGAGATGGCAATCGTGCAGTAGATGCCGTCCTCAATCGTCGTGAAGATGGTGACCAACACACCGACAAAGAAGATGACCACCTCAAAGGGGCTCGTGCGCCAGAACTGGTAGACCACGTCGGGCGGTGTGATCAGGTCGCCGACGGCGTGGATGATGACGGCCGACAGCGATGCGCTGGGAATGTAGTAGAACACCGGCGGCAGCGCATAGATGGCCAGGAGAACAACAATGGCGGTAATGACACCGGCGAACGGCGTGCGGACACCGGCCCGCGCCTTGATGGCCGTCCGGCTGAACGAGCCGGTGGAGGGATAGCCGCCCAAAAAGGGGCCCAGGACGTTGGCCATGCCGATGGCGACCATCTCCTGCGAGGGGTTGATGGTGTAGTTGTTGATGCGGCCAAAGGACTTGGAAATGGCAATGTGCTCGATGAGGAGGACAATGACGGTGGCGGGCAGGTCACCGATGAAGCTCCGGATAATCTCCTTGTCAATGGTGGGCGCGGCCGCGTTCTTGAAGCCTGGCAAGGGTCAGTACAAGAAGGAGGCCGGTCGGTGAGCGACTCTCTTACCTCGGGGGACCGTCTTCAGGATCTTGAAGGCGGGGCTCTTGCGCCGGTGGCGGTTGACGAGCCAGCTGATCATGGTGTACAGCAGGATGACAAAAACGGTGCGCAACGTAGAGATGAAGAAAATGAGGCGGCGGTGCTTGGGAATGCGCTTGGCCAGGACATTGCAGATCGAGCGGATCAGGTAGAGCATGAACAGCGCAGTCAGACCCATGGCGGCGTCGAGCTTGGTCTTGGGCAGATACTTGAACGAGTTGATGATGACCATGTAGGTGGAGTCACGTGTGCTGAAGCCGGTCTCGCCCAGCAGACCGGCGACCTGGCCGGAGCAGATGTTGATCGCCGAGCCGGTCATGTACGCCGACAGGGACGTTAGCGGAATCAGGTCGACAATCCAGCCCGCGCGGATCAGGCCGATGAAGAGGACGATGGAGCCGGCAATGACGGACAGGGCCGAGGCAATCACGTGGCCCTCGACACCAGGAAGCTTGACTGCGGCCTTGGTAACGATGGTGCCGGTAAGCTGGGACATGACGGCCACAGGCTGCGAATTGTGTTAGACGCAGACCGGAAAAGGTGGCCATGGCAGCAGGGAGCACATACACCAATGGTAATGTCCTTGGAGGTGGCGAAGAACCAGTAAATCAGAACGCCCATGAACGACGAGTAGAGACCAAACTGAGGTTCGAGGTTCGCGAGAATGGCGTACGACATGCCCTGGGGGACGACGACAGCGCCAATTGTGATGCCTATCCAACAGTCAGCGCATGGCCATGGCGGAAAGCAGAGGGGTCACGGTGGACATACCAGCAACAAGATCGCCAATGAGCCACTGCACGTTGTAGTGGGAGATCCATTGCAGAAACGGAAAGAGCGACACGAAGTAATGAACGAGATCCTGTCCGGATGGGGTGATCTCGCGCAGGGCGTCTAGAGTGTGTGGCACCTCCTCCACATACTCTTCATTTGTCGCAAACTCGTGCGTCGAGAACACGGACTCTCCACGGGTCACCTCGTCCTTGTACTGGACAGGCGGCTGGATCTTGATGCCCAGGCCCTTTGCCAAGGCATGGCCAATCTTTGTGGACGTTGGCCCGGCCATTGTGTGTGCGAAAAAGAGGAAGGCGCAAGAAGGATTGGACAGTCAAGAGGCCAAGATGCGGCAAAAGCTTGACGCCTGGAGTGAGGAGGGACGGGATGGTATGGGGGGCCTGAATGACTGAAGCCAAGACTGCGACTGGGAGAAGGCGGCGCGTAATATATACGTCGACAGCAGCGTGCCAAGTGCCAACAGAAGGACTGGGGCAATGCCTGACCGAAAGTGGATAGATCGAACGCCACGAACCTCGAGCGTGCCCCAAGCTCCAGAACCGGGGGGTGGGACTGGAAAAAGAGGGTGTGCTGGGGTGGGATGGGATGTGATCAGATGTGCGCAAGGGGACAGTTCGGCCGTCGCCGTAAGACGACTAGGAACCAGCAGATTGGTGGCGGGAGGCGGCTAACCCGTCTTCACCAGTTTGCCAACGAGTCGAGCTGACCGCGGAAACAGAGAAAGAAAAAAATCAAAGAAGAGACCGAGGCTGGCCAGACGGATTGGCTTGGCGGTAATCCCTGTGACAGGAAGCTCCCGGGAGACAAATGAACTCGACACAGCGAGTAGACGAGGTCCCAGTGTCCAACGACTCGTCGAGGTAGTCTGGTGCCAATGCCAGGTGAGTCGAGAGGTATGGTGACAGTAGGCCCTGAAAAGACAGTCCAAAACTGGCCACAGGAAGCAACAGCGAGGCAAAGGCTAAGGCCGGGAGAAGGCAAAAATTGATGTCGGTGGTCCTTGCCCAACGTAGCCAGCAGTACCGAGATTCTAGACGCCAGGGGGGGAAGGGGGGGGAAGGGACGAAGAAGTTCGATGGTGACAGATACTGGCGGAATGGTGGAACGGTGTCTAGACTGCCCTTTTCTTGAAGAGGCAGGCGACGAAATATGAAAAGGGAGCAGATGGCCTGGCCCGGGGTTGAGCTTGAGGTCCACTAGCTCGCATTGCGCCATCTGAAAGTGCCTCTAACACCGGATTTTTTTCCAACCTAAGAATGGTGACATGTGCTGTTGTACCCATTTTTGCCTAGTACTTTGTCTCACACCGAGACTGCACCGCTTTGTCTGTACCCCCATTCCACAGATACCATCTGGTCGTGACCGCATTCTTGTCTTGTGCATCGTTTTGCGTATCCGTACTTAATCATCTTAGACTTTGCATCTTTCTTTCATTACGCGTGAGGCGAAAACAACGCCCCCCAGTCGAGACAAGTGGCTTTTGACGGGACGCCCTTTCCGACAATTGCATCTGCTCGGCTCTAGTTCCTTTTGTTCCTGTTGGGATTGGACGGGCCCCGTCCCATGTAACCGGCTTTGCATACTCGTAATATGGAGTAAGCACTTTTGTTTCGTGCTTTTTTTTTTCTGCGCCTGTTCCCATCTCGTGATGGCACGTTTTTTAACGCCCACACGGGCCCGCACAACTCTTGCAGAGCTTCCAGAACCGCCGCGCGCTCTCCTGGTCGATTCGTAAGCTCGACCGCGCTCGTACCAGACTGGCCAGACCGGCACGCCTTTTTTGCTGGCTTGAGGCCATGTCCGGCCGCCTTGCGACGAAACAATTCCGGCTAGTCCGTGAGCCGAGCTAAGGCAGCCAATCACAGAGCTTCTTTCTGGTTGCGCAATCGACGGATCCAGTGACACCATCGCCGAGTGGACTATTTGGTGGGACCAAGACGACAAATGGAATCACTCTCGTTTTCCATTGCCATTTTTTGTTTCGCCTACGGCGGGCGGGAGCTTCCTACCATGCCGCTCTGCTTGTTCCCCCTGTCCTTTTTTACCCCGTTTTACGGTGTGCGGCACATGCAATCCGTACTCGTATGCGCCAACAAGCCAAGAGTTCAGCCGCCTCAGCCGAGAACTGCGTCTGCGTTCGGTACGTTTGGAATGCGTCACGGCGTCGAGGCCCTTTTAGCTTCAATCTCATGTTCCGTCGCGGTCCTGTCCCGTATCGCGATGCCGTCCTTGTCACCGAGTATGGTACAAGTACTCGTATCTTGCGCAGCCGCAGCGTATAGTAAGATATTCTGGGATCGCCTATAATAGTAAGAGTCACGTTGGTCGATACGACCCATGAGCTTCGGTGGCCGGCCCAACCGAGTCTGCGGGACCTGCCAGCAGGCATTAGCTTCTAGTGCGACGGCTGCACCCCGTCCTCGGACAGTACCTCCTCTTTCCTAGTTTCCTCCCACATACGGAGTATGCCGCGGTGCTAGAGATCTGCGCGGCTGTTGTCATGGGGTACTGCAATGAGCAATATAAGATTAACTTTTACCTAAAGAAATGCACGGGAAGGACGAGACATATTGCGTGCACCCCCATTAGGTTCGGCATGTCCGAATCGAAAGCCTCGATATATCACACTGCAATGCCATGGTCCTTGGCATCGGTTGTCCTGCATGCGTGCGTATTTGCCTCTTTGTCCCTTGGCTCGGTTCGTAGTTGTCACATGCTGCGATATTGTTTGGCTTTCAATACTGCTCCATTTTCTATCTCGACTATCCCTTATGCTTGAACAGGTAGGGTATCATCACAGAGAGGAAACGCTGCAAGCCAAGCCCCTAGGTGTGTAAAAATGGAATTGGAACGAAAGTGTCTCCCACCCAAGAAGGTGAAACGCGTCTCGCGTGTACCAGACCTAATTGACGGCCAGAATACACCTGCCACAGTGCTCTCGGCACCATGGCTACCCACCAGAAGTATCGCTTCGACGTGTCCAGCGCGCCCTCAAAGCTTGTTCAGCTTGGAACAGTGCCTGGACAAGTCAGAGCCATCCGCCTGTGCTCGTGAGGACCGCAACAGGTCAACGATGCGGCCCATAAATCGGTCCGCTGACAGTGGATGGCCTGCCGATACAACGGGCCCGTAGCTTGTTTAGAAGCCGTGGACTTTGATGGTCTTCTCGTCGAGACCAAGCCCATTATCCTTGTCGATCAGGAAGTCGCCTATTCTCGGAGTCAGTAGGCGTATAAGTGAATATCTTGTGGTATGGACGCATGCTTACGGATCTTGCTGCGCTGGTCGCCCTGGAGCTGGATCACCTCGCCCATACCCTTGGACTCGGCAGCGGAAATGATCGTGCCATTGCAAGCTGCCAGAAAAGGTCAGAAATTGGTCGCTTCGACTATAAAGACATGGTACGTACCAAATTCCTTCTTGATGACTTTGAGGATTTTCTGTGTTTCGCGTCAGTCGATCCGTTGCCTGTTGTGTCTGGTGCTGGCGGGCCCCATGGATGTCGGTCCGATATCGCGTGATCAGCTTACCTTGTGGTCAAATTTGGGAGGAATACCCTGAACCGTGGTCAAGGTCTTGCGTCCATTGCGCTCTGTTGTTCAGCAGGTCAGCAGCTTGTTCTTATTGCGGTCGGACACTGGATAGGTCGTAGAATCGAGCATCCGATGTGCGCGAGATGCAACAAGGACATACGTTGAATGCGGATATGGAGATACTCCTGCTTGTTTGCCTGCGATTGTCCGGTATCTTCGTCGGCGTCGGCGAAGGGATCTGTTCCTAGTCAGGTTTCTGTCGGGCAACGATGCATCCCAGAGGGCCAAGGGCCCACGCACCATTGATCTTAAGATTTTCGATTGACATCAACTCGGCTTTTTCTGCAAGACAGGGGGAAGAGTTTTTCGAAAAGGAGAGCTGAGTCACGTTAGCACAGAAGCGATGTAAAAAGGCCCAGGTGTGGCGGTGGTCGTACCGAAAAGAATGATACGCTGGCTTGAGTCTGCTTTCAAAAAGCTGATGGGATTTGGGTTTGGTTGAGAGGGGAGATGGCACGTTGTGGATAGTGGAAAGTCGAGAAGATGTCAAGAGAAAGAGGGAGAAGAATGGGAAGGCGGGGAACGAGTGGGAAGTGGCGGGGCACACACAGCTGGCCATGCCTGTCCAATGAGAAGGGGACGTCGGGCCCGCTCAACGGCAAGTGGGCAGTAGCTAGAGGTACTGGCAGGGCCGCCACGGGCACATTCGTGGGCAGAGTACCTGAAGCTACATCGCTAGTCATGTGATCTTTCTGGCCGCATCCTCTCATCGGGTTTCCCGTTATTGTGGCTATGGCTGCACCCGTCACCAGGAGGCAACAAGTAAGCACAGAAAAGCAGCCTGCATGTTGGCAGGCTGGCAGGATCTCGCGTGCTAGCTGGCCAGGCCAGGCTTTCCTTCCTACTTCGTATCGGGAAACGCCTGCGCTTGGAGGGGCGGGGGAGATCCGTAGCTTATTAGGACGGACGCGACGCTATCACGAAAAAACGCGCCTCGCTGCATTCAGCCGTTGGAAAGCATCTCTCTCTGTCCGCCACCCACACTGTTCCACCGCGACGACTGTGGTGTGTTCGCCCGGATATCGCAGCACTCTGAAGCACGCTCGGCGTCCTCTGTGCGCATTGCATCGGAATCCTCGGCGCTCTGACGCCCTTTACCGCTTCTGTTTGACAGCTCTCTCGTCTTTTATCGACACAAAGTTCCAGTCCCCGTGGACAAGATGCCGAGTCCGAACAAGGATGCAATGTCGTCCATGTCGGCGATCCCGACGTTGACACCGCCGCAGGCGCTGTACCCACCGCCGTCGCCCAGCACCCATCGCACGCTCCGCAAGCTGCAGTCCGCCCACAATCTCGGCGCCAAGGCCGGCAACCTCTCGTCGATCCTCGCGCAGCAGCGCGCGCAGCAGTCCCACGCGTCGTCGCCCCCGCCGCCGCCGCCGCCGCCAGTGTCTTTGCAGAAGCTGCAGCCGCGGCCGCCGTCGCCGACGCGCCGCAACATCAGCGGCAGCTTCCGCTCGCCCCAGCGCGGCCGGGCCAACAGCGATGCCACGAGCATGCAGCAGATCAGCAGCGGCGCGACGGCTCCGAGTCGGCGGCCGCTGCTCGGCCGGTCGCCGGCGCTGGACGCGCTCTCGCTCGACCGGCTGCTGCGCGACGGGCCGCCGGACGGCGACGTCGTGGGCGCTCTTAACAACTTGCGCTGGAAGATTTTGGAGACGGGCATCAAGAGCGACAGCGATGGCATGGTGGGTTCTTGAGCCGTTTTGACTCGTAACGTTGTGGAGATCTACAACATCTCACTGACACGGATAGTCTGCTGCACGCATCTACGCGTGGCTGATCCTCCTCGACTGCCCCGTCCTCGAGACGGACGCGTACCTTGCGCTCGTCCATCGCGGCGCCTCGCCCGCCTACTCCAAGATCCGCAACGACACCTTTCGCACCCTCACGACTGATCCGCTCTTCCGCCGACGCGTCAGCGAGGCCAGCCTCATCCGCCTGCTCAACGCCATCGCCTGGAGGCTGCACGACTCGCGCGAGGACAAGAGCCACAGCAAACACCCGCCGCCGACCCCCACGCCTCCCACGCGCCAGTCCATGCCGGCGCCGCGGCCGACCACGGCCGACAGCATGACGACCAAGTCGCAGCTCAGCTCCGTCGGCGCCATGGACGTCGGACCCCGGTCGGCCAACTCGTCGCCCGCAGCTAAGAACCGGGCCCGGGCGCTGACGCTGACGACAGAGGGCTCCGAGACCAGCATCTCGGCCGAGCCAGGCACCTACGTGCAGGGCATGAACGTCCTGGCCGCGCCGTTCCTCTATGCCGCCCGCAGCGAGGCCGAGGCCTTTGTCGCCTTCCACCATCTCCTGACCAAGGAGTGTCCCGGTTACATTCGCGGCGCTATGGACGGCGTGCACAAGGGACTCGCGCTCGTCGACAAGGTGCTCGCCATTGTCGACTCCCGGCTCAGCCTGTATCTCCTGTCCAAGAACCTGACAGCCGAGATCTACGCCTTCCCCTCGGTTCTGACGCTGTGTGCCTGCACGCCGCCGCTGCCCGAGGTGCTGCGGTTGTGGGACTTTCTGTTTGCGTACGGGCCGCACCTCAACATCCTGTGCATCGTCGCGCAGCTGATGCTGATCCGGAACCAGATCCTGACCAGTCCAAGGTGCGTTTTCTCGGTGCTGATCTGGGCGACAATGGCTGACACACACAGTCCCAATAAGCTGCTGCGCTCGTTTCCCTCACTGCAGGCCGATGCCATCAAGGGCGTCACACTGACCATTATTCGGAAGCTTCCGCCGGATGTGTACACCGAAATTGTGAACCATGCGCAGTGAGCTCACGGCCGACGTCTGCAGAGTCGTCAATGACGTACGGCTCGGTGAGACTGGGCCTTGGACGTGTTTTTGACGAGTGCATTTTTTTTGTAAAGAGTAGGAGAATATTTCCTTTTTTGGTCCATTCCCTGGAGGTTGGCAAAACGGGATTTGCGGGTTAGCATGGCAGGGCATCGTGTATTATCTAGTAGCATCGCGTTCACGGATTAGGAGAAACGCAGTCATGGCCGGTATCAAGGAAAAATTGAATCAATGGCTAGGCCCTTTCTTATTGTAGCTTTTGAATCGGTAAACTACCTAATTCTACTTGTACGATCAAAACACGCAACGCCGGTCAAGACGGCCCCGAACGGCCAGAAAAGTGATGCTATATGCAGTCATCATCAGAGACGGAAAACTTTTGGGGTTCATGCAACATTATGCCAAATCGAGCACGCGGACGCGGGCGCTGGGCTCAGTAGGCCGGGCAGCCGTTCTCGGCCTGGCGGAAGGCGTTGGAGAAGAACTGCTGCATGGCGGTGTAGTGGAAGAGGATGCCGCCGAGCACGGCCACGTGCCACAGGTTGTGGCTGCCGCCAATGTAGTCAAACATGCCGGGCCACCAGCGCTCGGGCACCTTGCTGGCGTAGACGCAGGCGCCGGAGAGGTAGACGAGCAGCGACTTGGTGATGGGCAGGTAAAACTCCCAGACAAAGGCCGGGCCGCGGGTGAGGGAGATCTGCAGGATGGGCAGGAAGCCGGTGCCGGCGAGGCCGACGTAAAAGGCGACACGGGCCCAGGCCATGTCGGCGCGGTTGAAAAACGGGTGCCACGGCAGGGCGACGCCGCCGATGCCGAGCAGGGCGGTGGTGGTCATGTAGACCCAGCGGCTGGCGGGGTCGCAGTAAAAGGCCGTGTACTCGGTGGTGAGGATGGAGGCGGCGACGAGCAGCGAGATGCCGGTGTAGTCGACGCAGGCCAGCGACGTGATGAGGTGGGCGTCGGCGATGGAGTTCATGGTGTGCCAGATGGTGCTGCAGACGAGGCACTGGCAGGCGGCAAAGAAAAAGGTGGCGGCGATGCAGACGTCGGTCGTGGTGCTGAGGTGGAACGTCACGCTGGTCGGGTAGAGGTAAAAGGCAATGGCGAGCACGACGAGCACGCCGAGGCCGTGCGACCAGATGTTGACCAGCTCGTTGGACACGCGGAAGACGGACCGGACGCAGGCCACCTTGGTCTCGCTGAAGCGGTAGCCGCGCAGAATGTGCGGGTTGATGCGCCACGGCGTCGGCAGGTCCTCGTAGTGCACCAGGCCGTGCTGGCGCGCCGTCTTGACCGCGTGCTGGATGTGCTCCTCCAGCGTGCCGGCCGCCCACTTGGCCCGCACCAGGCTCTCGTCCACCACCTCGCGCGCCCGCCCGATGCCCCCGTCCACCACGCGCCGGCTCTCGTCCATCAGCATGCCGGCCGCGTCGGCCGCGTTGGCCATGCTGCGCTCCCGGAACTTGTTGGCGTGGCTCTCAAAGTCCGTCAGCATGTCGTCCAGCAGCTCGATGCCCACCCGCGCCTTGTCGTTGAGCGACTCCGCCGCCGCCAGCGCCTCCTGGTACCGCGTCTCCAGCGTTTCCACCAGGATCTGCAACCGTCGCCGGCCGGCTCCCATCATCTCCTCCGACACCCGCGAGCATCGTGTCCGCACCGCCTGCAGCGTAGCGTAGGCTCGCGCCAGGCTCGAGTCCAACGCCAACTCGCCGTATGTCTCAAACTTTTCAAACCGCTGCTCCAGTTCCGTCAAAAACTCGTCGAGCTGGCCTGTTAGTCCCTAGAACGACGGAACAACCAAGAGTGTGCTTCCCCCCCTTTCCACCCACCTTGAGCAATAGACTCTCCTCGCTGTCGAGCAGCTGGTTCACAATCGACTTTCTCCGCGGCCGGCCAAACGACGACAGCCGCCGTCGCCGCACCGGCTGCTGCTCCGCCGGCTGTTGCGAGCCGGTCGATTTCGCCTCAACTTCCCCCTCCAACGGGTTGCAGTTGGCGGCGGAGTTGCGGGCCACCTTGCTGGTAAAGTTCATGTTGTCGTCCACGGTGAAATCGGGGGCGAGCCAGTCGTGCGCCAGACCCTCTGATCCGCAAGCGGAAAAAGGTCACCGTCTTCCGTAAAGAGAGTCGAAAATCGCTGGATCGACACCGTTCCAGCCTTTCCTTTCGTTCAGGACAACAGTCGCAGGCGGCCAAACGAGGAGGAGCGTCCAATTGAGGCAGGCGCAAGACCGGGTGGGCAGACGAAACGGTTGAGCCGCTAAGGCACGTCCGCTGGGATTCGGGCGGGTCGGACGACAAAGGACAGACAAACGATCAATGTTCCTTCGAGAAAGGAGCAAAGGGGCAGATGGATCGTGTCTTCTGCTCCGGTTGTAGGCGGATACGCGTATCGAGAAATATCCGGATCCTCGTCGGCTGAACAAAAGTGCTCAACAACGCCCCAAGGAAATTGGCCTTGCTAAACGGCAATGCCCGGCAGGATTTCCTGCCAATAGGTGCTGCGGGTGGCAACGCGTACTGCATGAATTGCCCCTCCGCAGCCGCAGAGGGTGTCACTTTACAGTGGACCCCTTTTCCCCGTTCCACGACCAATAGAAAGCACGTGAGAAAGCACGCTATCACTAGCCACACACGCCACAAAGCCCCCCAATGTTTCCCTGCTCTGGCGCGCAAATGCTCAAACCCAACGTCAGGTCGGCCTATCGCCAAAACGCGGGATAGCCGTGCTTTCAAAATGACAAACAGCATCGTTACCGACCCCGGCCTCGTGGCCCTGCTCGAGGCCGCCGCCGAAGCCCGACAACAGGCCCTGGCCCTCGTCAGCATTGCTGCCAAGAATGCTGGCCTGCCACCAGCCGACGCCACGGCCACGTCGACCGATCGCCTGGTCGAGATTTCCCAACAGCAGAAGAGGCTGACGGCCAACATTGCCCAGCTGCGGAGCCTGCACCGTGCCGCCTGCTTTTCTGCGCGCGACACCAAGACACAGACGGCCGAGGCCCGCCAGGAGGTCGACAGGCTGCATCTCCAGCTGCAGAACCTCTGCTATGAGCAGAGACATCTCCAGGGAGAGATTGCAGCCTGTGAAAACTTCGAGTGTGTTGATGCTCTGACTCCCTCTTCTCTTGGTGCCAGTGCTCTAACAGGGACCATGATAGCCACTCCTACAAACACTTGCCTCTCATACCAGTCGAGGAGTTTGTCGCGGTGCATCCGGAATATGCCGACGCCGACGAGGTGACGTTGATGACAGCACGCATCGCACACGAAAAGCACGAGCGAGAGGCGCTCGAGCAGCAGCGGAACGAGCTTCTCAAGAAGAAGCTCAAGCTGATTGCCGAGAACAAGAAGCGAAAAGAGGACCTGGCCAATCTGGACGCGGATCTGGAAAAGTTTATTGATGTCCGTCGGTCCCCTCTTTTGGTTTTCCGAGAGCCGTTTTTGCTGACCTGCCCCCAAGGCTGCCAAACCCATCCAGAATCTGTTTGACAAGAATGCATGAGGCAACAAAGGGAAACTCCTCCCGGCCGCGAGCACGCTAAAAGTCCCGTCAATTCCCCGCCCAATGGCCGAGGGATGAATGGAGCCCGCCGCTCGCAAAGGATTGCGCACTCTGCATGACCAAGCCAGGCCGGGTGACGTGTACATCGTTTCGGTTTGCCAGATGGCTTTTGGCCAGCCGCAAATCGCGCACATTCCCACAGGAGCCACGTCCGAGTCGCTTGCCCGGACTATGACCGTGCTACCCCTCTTATACCGGATGCAACGTGTTCGGGACCGAACGGATTCGGCAGAGCGCGGACACCTTCCTCTGGGAGGAAACGGCTCGTTTCGTGAGAATTGGGCCTCGCTTGATTTGAGTCTGTCGCATATCAAGGAACCGTTGCCAGATATGCTCCTAAAGACGCTCGTAAACTCAAACACGTCCACTGCCAATGTGGATTCGAGAGAATAGCAAGACCGCACAGTTAGTTGTCCTACAGTTGTCCTACATACATGGCAGAAAACCGAAACTCTTGAAACACTCCATGGATTTGGTTGGTGCAAATACCCCCCCCCCCCCCCCCCCCCCCCCCCTCCTCTCCTTCCGTGCCCAACCTTCTGCGCATCCTCGTGCCTTCCCGCTTTTGTGACATACTCTACTTCTTTCCTGTTTGGCTGTGGGCCAGGGACATGTTCTTTTAAACTCGTCGATAACACTTTTTGTTTCTCTTCCAGCTGCCGCAGCCTCAATGAATATTCTTATCATCACCCTCCTGTCCTCCTCTCCCAATCAGCGAACACCTTGTTGCGCAGGGACTGGCATTATCCTAGGGCCGTCTCCTCTTAAGACCCTCCTTCCGACCCCCGTACACCTCGCTTTTCGTCATCCCATGGCTTGAGGATTCCTTACAATCTCGTTCCCTTCTACTGTCATGTCCTTGTTCTTATGGATTGCCCGACGCTCAGGAGGTCTAGCTATAATATGCATTATCTTTCTAAGCTACTGGGTCATATCGAGAGAGTCGGCCGTGGCGAAATATAACCTCGGACCCCATTCAGAGACCTCGGCAAACGCACCCAAAGGCGCCGGCATCTGGACATTCATCTTTTCGTGGTACTGTCTCGCCATTCACGTTCTGGTCACAGCCGTCCCCTTACGGGCCTCCTGGGCAATATGGAGTCTCACCGGGACTCTGCGAAAGTTGGTCCACAGCAAGAATGACAAGGATCGCGATGTAAACGCCACTCCCGCTTAGTCTGCCGAGAGTAGCGAAGCTGTTGACCAGTTGCTTGACCTGCACGCCAAGGACGATTCACACTTTAACGGCATCGCGCATGCCATTGTCATCCCAAACTACCAAGAAGAAATTGATACGCTCCGGGAAACGCTTGATGTGCTTGCATCTCATCCACGGGCTCGCTCCAGCTATGACGTAAGTGAACTTCCTCGGAGGCCAGGACCGCGGAGACAAGCCGTTTGCTGAAAGAGATATTGTAGATTTACCTGGCCATGGAGAAGCGCGAGAAGAGTGCGGGCTTCAAGGCCCAATTGCTCATGGAAGAGTTCGGCAAGAAATTCCGGTCCATCGACTTCACCCTGCATCCCATCGGCATTCCTGGCGACTGTCCCGGCAAGGGCAGCAACGTGAACTGGGCCGCCCACAGGCTGAGCGAGAGGTATCCCATTGCCTCTCGTAGCGATGTGATTGTCACTGGGATCGATGGTGCGGCTCCGTTTTCCCCATCCTCCCATCACAACCACCCATTCATATGCTAATCCCTGATCTGGATACAGCCGACAGTCACCTCTCGTCCAATTACTTCAGTCTGCTTACAGAGATGCACCTCGCTTATCCAGAAACCGCGAAGACGACGCTGTACGCAGCCCCAATCATTTTCGATCGCAATGCCCACATTGTTCCTGCCATGGTTCGTGTTGCCGACATTTTCTGGTGCGCGGCTGGCCTCTCTGGCCTGTACCAGGGATCGACAGTGGCACCGCCTACATCTGTGTACTCGCTACCTCTCCAACTTGTCGATTTGGTCGGCGGCTAGGATTCCAACGCGGAGGCGATTGGAGAGGACCTACATATGTACTTGAAGTGCTTTTTCGCGCTGAATGGCAACCTGACGGTGCGAACTATTCTCAGTCCGGTCAGCCAGTGTAATGTCACCGCGGGTGGCCACGGCAGGGGCGTGCATGGGATCAGCATCGACTTGACGGCACGGTACAAACAGGCGATGCGGCACATGTGGGGAGCACTGGACACTGGCTTTGCGATGCGGAAGGGTGTCGAGGTCTTGCAGGGCCGAAGGCGTACCGTCCGCACCATTTCGCCTCTGCACCACCGGAAGGCTGCTCAGAGCTCGAAACACAGGGATGGTCCGCTGAAAGGTGGATTACCCGACACTACTCTGGTCACTGTTAAAGGAGTCGACTACGAGCGCATGTTCTACGTGTTTCACCGAATTTTCGAAGCTCACTTCCTGCCGGTTCAGATGACAATCGCGGTTGCCGCCTCGGCCATGTTCATGTCGGCGATGGCGGGGGCCGCCGACGTCCACAACGTGTTCTGGATGTTTAACGCGTGCCGGCACCTGCGCACATTTGGTTTCCTGGAGGTCGTCTTCTTCCTCTTCCTGTACGAGAACTATCACGAGATTGCACTCTCGCTGCGGAAGAAGGAGATGACCGAAGCCGGATTGGCCGAGGGCATGAATTTCGCACACCGCAACCTGAAGAAAAACTACGTCGACTACCTCATTCTTCCTCTGGTCGCTCCACTGTACGGCGCCATTCCATGTGCACAGGCGCAGATTTGCCATTTCTGGACAGAGAACCTAGTGTACATTGTCAGCCAGAAGGCAACTCGCCAGCGAACCAAATCGGCGTCTGCGGAGGCATAGAGAGGTCGTGCTCGGGATAGCTATTGCATGCGATACCTAACCGTGCATGAGATCTGCGCAAAATTACAAAGGTTGATTTGCACGTAACTTGGCTGCTACAACGACACAAAACTACTCACTAATTGTATCCTAATCGAAATACTTAACCTCACTTTCTACAAAAAGAAATGGCGCCGAGGAGATTTCTTTTCATCAGCAAAAGTAAAAGACAAACCCCGAGAGTATTTTAACTAGGGGAGAGCGGACGGGATCCCGTGCTTTCCACTAAAGCGTGTGTGCCGCTGCCCAAGGGCCTCGTTTTAGTCTCTTCTAGCGACCACTGTCGGCCTTTACAACACTTGCGTTGTATAAGCAAGTATATATAGTGCTGTGCCTGAACAAAGTCAAATAATGAAAAGGAGGAAGATCCTACTTCATATGGTCTCCGTCCACCACCGTTGGAAGACGGTCGCCAACTGTCGCCTCCTGCAGAGAGATCCCGCTCGCTGCTTCAATATACGCCACATCGGCGTCACTCAAAGTGGCCCGGATCTCCTCCGCCACGGCCACCAGCAAGTCCGCCGCGGACGGGAACTGCCCGTGCCAACACCGCCGCATCACCGAGGCAAACAACACCTCGCGGCCGCTCGCGTCCGTCGGTGCGCAGGCGCGTGCCTCGGCCGATGTGTTGGCGGGGGCGCCGGCACGGCCAATCTCGGATGGGTTCTCGCTCTTGTATTTCGTCACGTATTTTGTCGGGGGGGGACGGTCCGGCTTTGTGCCTTGTTCAGGTGCAGCCACAGCCGCCAACGATGGAAACGCGCCGCGCTTATAACGGTTAATGATGTCGACACGGTCTTCGATCTCGCCGTACGGCTGTGCGCCCGTGACGATTTCAAACAAGCTCATGCCGACGGCAAAGAGGTCCGTGACGACGGTCCCGGAACTGCCTCGTGCACGCGGCATGTAGAAGCGGTCGCTCTCGCAGCAAAAGGACGCACGGCCGCCGAGGCTGGACCCGGCCATGTCAATGATGCGCACACCGAGCGTGTCGTCGAGCAGCATGTTGAGGGGCTTGATGTCGCAGTGGATGACGCCGTGCTTGTGTAGAAAGCCGATGCCGTCAGCGATCTCGACAGCCCACCGCGCCCGGAGCCGAGCTGGAATGACGGGCCCGTCCAGTCCCACGTCGGTGTGGTGCTGTTCCAGGTACGTACGAAGCGAGCCGATGGGCAGGTAGGGCAGATCGATGCCTACGTCGGTGCCGGTATCGTAGCTCGACAGCATGGGCAAGAAGCGTGGATGGCCCTTGGGCAGGTGGGTATAAATGTCCCTCTCGTTGCGCATCTCCGCGATCATGGCTGTGCGCGTCCGGTGGTCGGCCACCCATGGCTGCACGGCTTTCCGCACAGTCCTCTTGCCGGGCAGCAGCTCCACCCAAGACGACGCGCCGCCGTCGAGCTAGAGAAAGCCCCCCCGGGGCTGTGTTAGCCTGTGCCGACAAGGACATTGAGCGGTTAGGGTGCATTCATTACCTGCCGTTTTTCGCACTCTTCGACAGTGATGCTAACGACATAGTCATCGTGCTGCTGGTTTCTTTTCGTTTGGGTGGCCATCTTTTTGTGGTTTAGAGAAATGGCAGAGTTGGCTATTAGTGACACGTGTTAAATGTGGCAATTGAAGGAATTGATATAAGTTTCATGCAGGAACATGCACAGGTTGTCATGGGCTGGCTGGCTGTCGATGCTACGCAGACTCTGGTTGGGTAAGAAAAGTGTCGCCGCCTATGATAAGCGCCGTAGTCGTCCTTTCATTAGCTACAGCCGTAATAACAGGCGAAGGACCGCACTGGCCGTAAAGGATGCATCAGTGCAAGAAGGAGGGGGGGCGTTTCCAAAAAGGGAAGGCTACACCGCGCAACACTACGATGAACGTGCTTACCTACAGCTCGTCTACCAAGTACATGATGTACGTAGTATCTTACTTTTCCAGGCCCCGGCGGCGGCCCAGGCCGCGCATGTGACGGCCCGCGATGAGCGAATCAGAAAGCGGGCTGCAGGATGGCGGCACAGGCATTCCAGTATCTATGGCCGTACGTGGCAGAAAGGATGGACAATTCAAGTTATTAGCCCCAGTCGCGGCAAGAACGTGGTCGAAGCTGCCCTGTTAAGACGGTGTCAGCATCGCAAATTTATGGGGGTCGAATTGCGGCATCTGGCATTATGAGATTTGGTGTCTTTCTTGGCACACTGCTCTAATCGTATTGCTCACACCGCCACGCTTTTTTCCGTCCCAGCTCTCATCATGGACGCCACGGACGACTCGCCCGCCATCACGGTCCTGACGCTCAACTGCTGGGGCCTAAAGTACATTTCGGCGCTGCGCGAGGAGCGTCTGGCCGAGATTGGGCGGCGGCTGGCAGCACTGGCGTCGTCGTCGTCGTCGTCGTCGTCTTTGTCGGAGCCGCGGTCGTCGTCGTCGGAGCCCCCGCCCCTCTCCATTGTCGCCCTCCAAGAGTGCTGGTGCCACGCCGACTTTGCCGTCGTGCACGCGCTCACCCGCCACGAGCTGCCATATGCGCACTTTTTCCGAGCCGGCGTCTGGGGCGCCGGCCTGGCCGTGCTCTCGCGCTGGCCCATTACGCAGGCGGCCATGCACCCGTACACGCTCAACGGGCGGCCCACGGCGTTTTGGCGCGGCGACTGGTTCGTCGGCAAGGGCATCGCCTCGGCCACCATCCGCGTCCACGCCGGCCTGGCCGTCGACGTGCTCGTCACCCACACCCACGCGCCCTACGAGAGCGGCCGCCCCGACGACTCGTACCTCGCCCATCAGCTGTCCCAGGTGTGGGAGCTCGGCCGCCGTGCCGCCGCCGCCGCCGAGCGTTCTGCATTGGGGGCCGCCTCCGGCTCCGGCCCCCGCTCCGGCTCCGGCCACGGCGCTACCATCCCCCGCCTCGTCCTGGCCATGGGCGACTTCAACATGGTGCCCCTCTCGCTGCAGCACCGCCTCCTCCGTCTCGCCGCCTGTGCCGAGGCCACCACCACCGGCCCCGACGGCGCCACCCTCCAGCTGCTCGACGCCTGGCGCGTCCTCCACCCGCACTCCTCGGTCGGCCCCGCTCATCACCCGGCCGAGCTGGCTCGCCAGAAACAGCTGCCCAACCCGGCCGTTCCCACCGCCGCCGTCAACCTCTCCGAGAATGGCGCCACCTCCGACAACGTGCTCAACACCTGGCGCTGGCCCAAGGACCGCCAGAAACGCCTTCTCCGCAGCTTCCGTAACCTGCCGGCCAGTCCCGATGCCGCCGCCGCCATCGCCGCCTCGTTTGCCGTCGCCCCGGATACCCCGGACCCTCACGGCAAGCGGCTGGACTACATCTTTTACGTCTCGCCCCCGTCACCACCACCAGTGTTTGCTGAGTCAGCAGCAGCAGCATCTTCATCACCATCACCATCACCACGCGCCTGGATCGCCACCACGGCCCGCGTCGCCATGGTCGAGCCCCATCCCACCCTTGGCTGCTCCGTCAGCGACCACTTTGCCGTCCTGGCCACCCTGGCCTTGGCGCCTATGTCCAGCGAGGGCCGGCCGCCGCTCACCGACCTCGAAACCAACCCCGACGACCAACTGCACCTCTACGACTGCGTCCTGACCGAGATTGACCGTTACACTGCCCGCGAGCATCGCCAAACATTCTGGCGCTCCATTCACTTCTTTGCCGCCCTCCTCGTTGCCATCGCATGCCATGTCGCCGTCTGGTTCGTGCCCCGCCTCTTCGTCGCCTTCCTCCTCATGCTGCTTAGCACCCTCGGCTTGGCCGCTGGTCTCGTCGACGGCCTCCTGGCCCTCCTATTCTTTGGCTCAGAGATTCGAAATCTCCAAGAGTTTCGCTGGCAGATAGCCAACGCTAGAGCCACCAGAGCCGCCATTGCCCACGAACCAGCCAAGCCTACAGACGGTGCAAAAGTCTAGTCCCCAACCGCTTGCCAATATTCCCCATCTCGGCCTATCGCCTTCAGCATTTCGCTTCTCACGCATATGCATACGGATACATATATAATTGGAATTGATAATAACGATACCGTCTATGAATATCCCAGCACTTCGTCTGACTCCTCGGCCTCCTCTTCCTAGACCAGGAGTTTACAAACAACAGAGGCATTCGCTCTAGAGAAGGTCACCTCGCCCAGAAACGGGTTTGGTTGAAAGCCCTCACGGCCTCAATGTTTCCAGCTACCCTGGCCTGTGTGATCATCCCGGTTGGCGGCTGCCTCGTCCGCTTCCATGTATACCCCAAGAAAGCATTCCTCTTGCGGATATCCATCACCGTTTTTTTCGTCGTGGGATCCCGAAGAAGCCGGTCGCGGGGTCGCTTCCGCTCCCTTTTCCCAAACCGATACACAAACTCGAGGAGTATATCCATGTCTGCTGGAAGAAGCCCGGTTGTGGCCAGTTGCTCGATTTCCGCTTCGATCATCCGTCGACGAGCCGAGTCGTATGGCGTGGCGACCCATCCCAGAGCTTTTTCCTTGACAAGCGGTGGAAGCTTGCTCAGCATGTCGTTTTTTTCCGCTTCAAGAGCCGCCCTCGATCTGGCTTCCTTTGTCAATGCGGTATCGCCAGCGCCCGCAGCAACATCGGCGGCGCCATCTTCGCTCGGCGCCGGAGAGCTCGACCGGGAGCTCTCCTCCCCGTCCGAGATCGAGTCTTCCTCATCAAAGTATCGCGTGTCATGCTCCGACCGTAGATTGGGGATGAACGGAGGTGGCATCATATGAAGGCGCTCCCATGGCAACCCTTTGAAGAACTTGTGTGCCTTGATGTCTTCGGCATCGTACGGGAACACATACCGACGAGACAGGTCGATCTCGGTCGCTATGCAGGTGCTGTTTCTTCCCCACAAGCCGTTCTGCATGCCCGGTATGTTGTGCCTCGATGCAAGAGAAACCGTTGCAGCGTCCTTGAGCAGATACCGCTTAGAGCAAAGGCGGTCTGCTTTATCGCTGATCAGAGACGATATGAGATGCTGACAGCGCCGGGAAACGGGCGGCCATGTCGGGATAGCAAATGTGTACCGATGGTTCTTGATGGCAAGATACGATTAGCAGACAGCACGAGATCCAGACTGTCTAGCCGGACTCACCGCGATGTTCTTCTTGGTTTGGCTCCGCCCCTCCTCTGAGATGAAGGGCGTATGGCCAAACAGACATTCAAAGAGGATCACTCCAATACTCCACTAGTCGCACCGGCCATCGTAGTTCTCCCCTCTGACCACCTCAGGCGCCATGTACTGGCTTGTTCCCACCACACTCGTCGCCGATGTGAGGTTGTTGCATCGGTTTCGCCACTGAAGAATCGGCTCGCTTTGGTTGGCATCTGGCGGGCGTTCGTACTTGTCCGTGGCCGCCATGTTGTCCATCTCCCAACGCGTCGTTTTCGGATCGTCTTGATTGTTCTTGTCATGTTCGTCTCCTTCGACCTGGATTTCAAGCTTACGCATCAGCGAGTATCTCATGGTGTTGTAGTATCCCGCGCTGTGGCTCCAGTGCCCATCAAAGGCAAGGCCGAAGTCAGATATTTTCAAGTGGCCCGAAGAGCTAATCAGAAAGTTATCCGGTTTGATGTCGCGATGGATACAGCGAAGAGCGTGGGCTTCTTCAACGCAAAGGATCATTTCGGCCACGTAGAACCGGGCAACTGCTTCGTCGAGCATATTCTCTCGGATCAGAAGGCCAAGAAAGTCTCCACCGGGCATGAACTCCATCACAAGGTATAGACTGGAAACATCTTGGAAACTGGTGATCAACGGGACAATCCTGAACGGGGACAACGTTAGATACTGATCCGACAACACACATGGTGCTTGGAACGCCTACCAGTTCGATCCTTCAGAAGCAACTAAAAAGTCGCGCTCGGCTCGCAGATGTCCCTCCTGGTTCGATCGGAGCATCTGAGATTTGCGTATGACCTTCATGGCGTAGAGTTGTTCCTTCTTCTTGCCTCTGGCGGCGGGTCCAGACGTCTTTTCTCTCACCAAGCGAACAACACCAAAGCTGCCCTTTCCGAGAACTTTGACTCCTTCATAGTCCCCAGCAGTTGTGCTGCGGAACCTTTCCACCTCCGGGCCGGCGTTTTCCAGACGTGCTCTGGAAAATGCTGCCTTCAGCACACGAAGTGTGCGTAATTGGTCTGTCTCATCCCGAAAGAACGCCTTCCTTCGCTCGGCCCGTTCCCGCTCGCTCATGCCTTTGGCGCTGTAAAGCTCAGTATCTAATGCGTGTAGACGGACGGACCTTGCCGTTGGTCCAGAGAGCAACTCGTTATATAGAATTTCGAGATAGATTTTTGCTGCTGCCGAAAGCTCGACTGTAGCGACTGTTGGGGTGATTGACTGCGAAACCGTCTCGGGTATGGCTGCGAGGTCAGTCGACAAGCGAGGCTCTACAGCCCTTTTCCCGGCAACTTTAACAGAGGCAGTGGATGGGCTGGTCTGGGACAGACTACCATGACTTGGCTTCTTTTGGGTGGCAGGTCCCTGCAACGACGACACAACATCGCCTGCGATCGTTTCGGGCTGCATCGACCGTTCTGCCTCGTCGAAAGGAGCCACAGCTCCTGGCTGGGTTTTTTCACCCCTCCCCAAACTGTCTTTCGGGGCTGAAACATAGGTAGACGCGGGCGTGGCAGTGTAGCCCCTGGACATGGCCGATAGGCCTCCGTCCGTGGAAAGGGTATCCGGCGTAGTTGGCAACGACAGAAATGAGCTGTGGGGCACATTGTTTTTGCTTGAGGTCGGAGTAATCGGCGTGAGGGGGCCTCTCACGGGCATTGGAGGTTGCGGCCGGAAGACGGGTGTTTTGCCTACGGCGTCGAAAATAGCATCGGTCTCCTATTTGTTTTTGCTAATGTCGGCAGGCTTATGGGAAGGACGGAATGTGAAGGAGCCCCCGCAATCATTTTGGTCTTTGGCCTGATCTTTGCTGCTGGATTCATGTATGTCGAAATCGAGATTCTCGGCGCTGGCTGGTGCTTCGAGCATGTCCTGTAACGTTGTGGTTGTGGGTTGGCATTTCATTGCCATGACGTCCGTCTTGAGGTTGCGGCGTGCTGCTGGCATGTAAGTTTGGAGATGGTCTTGCAAAGATGCAATAGTGTCTTACTCTATAATGAATGTATGCGGGATGTCTTGAGCTCACACTATTGGCGACAGAAGTTTTGGTGGCCAAGAGGAGAGCACATGTAGGAAATATGGGTGCAAGAGTTCGCAGACGAATTGATTGGTATCTTGAGCCAGTTGACTTGATGTGACGAGGCGCGGCAAGAAAGCACCGAAAACAAGACCAGTTGCGGGTCAAAGCGACGAGGAATGGGGAGCTGGAATAAAATAGAGGAGGGCCGCGAAGTTCAGTAGAAATGAGGCATATGATAAAATATTCTAAGAAGGTGAGCAACAAAAAGGCCAAGGAAGCCCAAACGCAAAACGAGAGAATCAAAACGAAGTGCTGGCCTTGATGACGGCTGTGCTAGTCAAGGATGTGAGTGGGATTCGAGAAGGCGATTGGAATTGCGGACGAGGATAAAGAAGGAGTGTGTTCCGGCATGGGATGCACCTTCTAAACACGGCGTTGCCCCCTTCCCGAAGCGGCTCTAACGAGAGGTGGTCTTGCCCTGACCTATCGATTCAAGGGTAAGAGAGATAGTTTTGACTTTTTATAAATTCACTGCTTGATTTTCACCTCTTCACAGGCCCGGGTCATTAACTCTGGCACAAACGATACAGGCTTTTGATTTCATCCACATCCCGTTTACCCTATTCCACTCCCCACCTGTCTGATTTCCCCTTCTGATGCATACTGCATGCAGCTACCGTGCCGAAGTCGTGAAGCCTCGACCAGATCCTCGCTGACTGGTATCCTGGCCAAACCCAGAAAAGCAATGGGGAAAAGCACAAACAACGGCGCCCTGGCCGTGGACGACGGCTGACAAAGGAAATGTAAGATATATAATAGTACAGGGTGGAGAGACCCCCCCCCCGACATGGATGAGATGTCGACGCAAGCAGCTCTCTACTTGATCTCGAGCAGCTTGACGTCAAAGATGAGCGTGCTGTTGGCCGGGATGCCGTCCAGCTTCTTGGAGCCGTAGGCCAGCGGGGCCGGGATGGTCAGACGACGCTCGCCACCGATGGACATGCCGGCAATGCCAATGTCCCAGCCGCGGATGACCTCGCCCTTGCCGACGCGGAAGGAGAACGGGGGACCCTTCTTGTTGGCTGTGGGGAGTTAGCTCGGGGTCAATTCTGGGAATACACTGGAAGGGGACACGTACAGTCAAAGACCTTGCCGTTCTCGAGCTTGCCAATGTAGCGCATGCCGACGCGGTCGCCGGCCTTGACGACGCGGCCGGAGCCGAGCTTGCGGTCGTCAATGGTGATGCCCTGGACGTTCTTGACGCCGAGGCCGGCCTTGCCCTTGGTGTCCTTGGCCTCCTTGGTGGCCTTGGCGTCCTTGGCGGTCGAGCCGGTGGGGCCCTGCTCGAGGTTTTTGGCGAACTGGACGCGCTTCTTCTCCTCCTCCTGCTTCTGGGCGTCGACGGCCTCGCCCTGGTTGTTCTTGAGCTTCTTCTGCTGCTTCTTGGACAGCTTGGTCTCGGCGGTCTTGCCGTCCTTGCTGATCAGGTCGTCGAGGGTCTGCTCGGCGGCGTCCTCGGCCGGGCGCTTCTTGCCCTTCTTGGTCTCGGTGAGCTTGGGGGCGACCTCGTCGTCGTCGACCTCCTCGACGCGGCCGGTGATGATGTCGAGCTCGTCGAGCTCGTCGACCTCGTCGTCGCTGTCGAGCTCCTCCAGGTCAATGTCGGGCGGCAGGTCGTAGTCGTCCTCGTCGTCGTAGTCCTCATCGTCCTCATCGTCGCTGTCATAGTCCTCGACGGAGTAGTTACCGGTCAGGTGGACGGTGTGGCTACCGGTGACGGTGAAGAAGACGGTCTCGTTGGCGTCAATCTCAATCTGGAGGGGCTGCTGGTACAGCTGTTTGGGGTGTTAGCGGTTGCTGCAGGGAGAAACAGGAAAAAGAAAGCCGGCAGAAAACATACCTTGTCGGTGTCGAGCGTACAGATGACAAAGTCCTCGAGGACGAGGTCCTCATCCTCATCCTCCTCGTCGTCGTCCTCATCATCCTCATCGTCGTCCTCCTCGTCGTCCTCCTCGACCACGGTGGCGGGCTCCTTGCCCTTCTTGGAGGTCTTGACGACCTTGGAGCTGGCCTTCTTGCCCTTGGCGGCATCGGCATCCTCCATCTCCTCGTCCTCATCCTCCTCATCGTCGCTGTCGGCGTTCTCGGCAGCCAGGGCCTTCAGGAGGGCCTTGATGTCCTTGCGGCGAGGGGACTTGGACGGGTCGCTGGGACCGCCGTTGGGCTCGTCATCGCTGTCCTCGTCGTCATCGTCGCTGCTGCCAGCGAGGATGCTGCGGAGCTGTGCCTCCTCATCGTCGTCCTCGTCGTCGCTAAAGTCATCGACAGCACGGCGGACGATGCGCAGAGTAGAGCGACCGGTGGAGGGGATGTTGCCCTCCTCGTCGGCCTCGGGTGCGGCCGTGGGATCAATGGCCGCCATGGAGATGGCAATCTGGGGCGGGTTAGCAAGCAGGCCGATGACAAGACAGAACCAGGCCCTGGGCAGGGCGAGTTGGATCTGGACAGAGACAGAGACATACCGTGGCCGGGAAGCTCAGCGTGACCGGGATCAGGACGCCGCCAGGCGGCACCTGGAGGCCAAAGACGCCTTGAGGTTGAGACATGTCTGCCTGTTGAGATGTGGAAAAGGCGGGAAAGGGGGATCTGGCACTGGGTTTTGCGATGCAAACGTCGAAAATGACCAAGCCAAGGAGAAGCTAGGTTGTAGAGACGGTATAGCACGAGAACCAGAGGGTGGGTAAAGCAGGAAAAAAAGGAGATGGGAGGAGGTGAAAAAAGAGGTACGAGTATATATGTAAATATTTTTTTGAACGGCAGAAAAAAAAAATTAAAGTGGACCAGACCGGTTGGCCCAGAAAAATCTTATGCTGGATGGACAGGCGCGGTGGAGCCAGAGAACCTTTTTATGGGCCGGTTGCCTTTGTCTGGAGAAGAAAAGTCGGTCATTACATATCGATAAGATTGCTGAGGCGACGAAATCTATGTACGCCCGTGCTGGGTAGATGAGCCTGCGAGAATTGGGGTTTTCTTTTTCTTAGGACACAGATTGAGAAGTCTGTTGAATACGAAGAGTATATGGGAGTAGTCGTCAAGTCTGACTAGACGACTGCTGATTTATGGCTCTGCTGTGAGAGAGAGTTTAATGTGGAAGATGGCACCAGGTCATGAAAGCTTGCCTGGCCTGCCTCGCCCAAGTTGCACTCGGAGCCTTGCCCAAGGCAGTTTCGGCCGGCAAGCCCGTCCTAGGGCACTTTTGCAGTTTGCGCCTTCCATCGTTGCCCATGGAAGCTGCGCTGCGCTTCTCGTAGAGTCTCTGGGAGGCGATCCCCATCGGTAAAGGACAACTTTCCGCTAGCCAATCATGCGCCCATGCGACAGGACGGGTCCCCGCCCAAAAAAATATAGGCGTCTCTTCATTCGGCGCGGCGTCTCATTAACGCGTCGTTTGGCTTTTCCCCCCCAAACCGCGTCGGCCGCTTCTTTTCGACAGCAGCCTTGTCGCTCGCCCGACTCCCTCGCCAGCGAGGCGAACAGGGGAAATACGGGAAATACGGGAAATACGGGAAATACGGGCATTACAGAAAAGATCCCGGTGACGCGCGTGATGGCGGCCAAGACGACAGTCGCGGCCGATCACCCGGCAAAGCGACGGAAAGTGGGAGAAAAGGGCGAGGGCAACGAAACGTCGCGAGACAAGTCGAGCGGGGAGGCGCTCTCGCTCCGGGGCCGACGGCCATGGGTGCGGACCACCGAGGCGGCAGAGCCGGCCGCGGACACAGCGGTCGACAATGGTGGACGGGAGACGACAGACTCACCTTTGGCGCAGCTGGCGGGGGCGGTGCGGCCGTCGCGGTCGCCGACACGAGACGAGCAGTCGGAGGCGGGACGGCAGCAGCGGCGACGGCGAGGGCGGCGGGAGCAGCGTGCACGGCGGGCGGGGTCGGAAAAGTCCGAGTCCGGGTCGGGATCCCGGTCGAGATCACAGTCGCGATCGCAGTCGAGATCCGAGTCGCTGCAGTCGGACACGCCGTCGGGCTCGCCGTCGTTGTCGCGGTCGCGGTCCCGGTCGCGGTCGCGGTCGCGGTCGCACTCGCGGTCCCGGTCGCGCTCGTCGGCGTCCCGCTCCTCCCGGTCGTCGCGCTCGCAGTCGCCGCGGCCGCACTACCGCCGGGTGTTTTCCATGCGCGGCCACGACGGGCCGGTGTCGCAGGTGCGCATCTCGCCCGACGGCCGGTGGATTGCGTCGGCGTCGGCGGACGCGACGGCGCGCATCTGGGACGCGGCCACGGGGGCCCACGTCACGACGCTGGTCGGCCACCTGGCCGGGCTGTCGTGTCTGGCCTGGAGCCCCGACTCGAATACGCTGGCGACCGGCGCCGACGACAAGGCGATCCGGCTGTGGGACCGCGTCACGGCCGAGCCGGCGCACTCGCTCGTGCACGGCAGCGCCGGGGCCGCGCCGGGGCTGGAGCAGCTGGAGCTGCTGGAAGCCGGCAGAACGGACAATGCGCAAAAAACGGAAAAGACGGAAAAGACGGAAAAGACGGAAAAGACGGAAAAAGCCGAAAAGGCCGCCGCCGCCGCCGCCGCCGCCGCCGCCATGGCCGCCGCCCGCGCCCGTGCCGGCCGACACGACGGCTCGGGCGCGCGCGGCACGCGGCTGCCGCTGCTGGGCCATCACAACTACGTCTACTGCCTCGCCTTTTCGCCAAAGGGCAACATCCTGGCCAGCGGCAGCTACGACGAGGCCGTCTTTCTCTGGGATGTCCGTGCCGGCCGCCTCATGCGCAGCCTGCCGGCCCACAGCGACCCCGTCAGCGGCATTGATTTTTGCTGTGACGGCACGCTGGTCGTCAGCTGCTCGACAGACGGACTGATGTGGGTTTTTTCTTTTTTTTTCTTTTTTTTCTTTTTTTTTTTCTGCGTTTCCTCTTTCCTCTTCCCTTTTTCTTCTTTTCTATTTTCCCTTTTTTTTTCCTTCTCCTAACCCCACCAGACGCATCTGGGATACCGGCACCGGCCAGTGTCTGCGCACGCTGCTGCTGCTCAACGAGGACAACCCGGCCGTGACCAACGTGTGCTTCTCGCCCAACGGCCGCTACGTGCTAGCCTTCAATCTCGACTCGTGCGTGCGTCTGTGGGACTATGTCGCCCAGCCGAGCATTGTCAAGAAGACGTACCAGGGCCACGTCAACAAGTCCTTTTCCGTCGGCGGCTGCTTTGGCGTGCTGGAGGACGAGGCCGCAGCCGAGACGAACGGCGAGGGCGACGACGAACCACACGCACCACGCCAACGCCGCCTGCGCCCGTTTGTGGCCGCCGCCAGCGAGGACGGCGACGTGGTGCTGTGGGACGTTGGCACCAAGGCCGTGGTGCAGCGCCTGCGCCAGGCCCACCGCGGCGGCGTGTGCTTCTGGGTCGACGTGTGCGGCGCCACCATGGTCAGCTGCGGCCAGGACGGCTGGATCAACGTGTACCGGCACGGCGGCGGGCCGAGCGTGGGCGAGGGCGTGGGCGGGCAGACATGAGGTGAAGGGTTTTGAGCGTGGCCACACGAAAAAGACGCTGATCATAATAGGGGAGAATGCGCTCCAAAACACACCCACGCTAAACCGAATTAAGCTACTCTTATAATAGTATCTCACACTCACACCGTCTCCCAGCCGCCATTGTTAATGTCCATCTCCAGCTTGCGGCTGATAAAGCTGGGAATGCCGTGTCCGAGCCAGACGGCGCGCAACATGGTGTCGTAGCGCCGCTGGTTCAGCAGCAGCGGCCGGCCGTGGCGGAAGCCCAGGTCGACCTCGCCATACTTGTCGATATACGGTGCATAGCCGTAAGAGCCCGAGAGCCGGTAGAGGTAAAAGATGCAGCACTTGCGGATGCTCAGGAAGAGGCCGATATTGCCTTGGCACCTGTGGACGTTAGCGTCTTTTCTGTCTTTTCCGTCTTTTCCGTCTTTTCCATCTTTGGCCACTCTTCCACCTCTTTCGTCCACGACTTTCCTCTCCGCCGTCCACATCCTCCACACCCTCACTTACTTTCTCATGTGCTGCTGCGCACCCCCAATCCGCCGCCGCACATGTCGTCGCCCCGCCTTTTCCTCTTTCAGACAGCAGATCGCCTGCCCGCAAAAGACGCTGCCGCACATCAGACACAGCATCGGGTCCGACACGTCCTTGCCCGTTGTCGGGCACTTGCTGTGCGTGCACGCCTCCAGCAGCTGGTCAAAATGCAGCGGCAGCCCGACCAGCTCAAAGATGCCCGGGTGGCTCAGCAGCGCCGAGGCCGGCGGCTCGGCCGGGCCCTGTGCCAGGGACGCTGATGGGCCCGAAGCTGAAGCCGATGCTGATGCTGAAGCTGATCCCGACCCCAAACCCGGTCCCTGCCCATACAAATAATTGTGCCGCACCCAGCCGCCGACCAGCCGGTGCACCGTCGACGGCCACCCATGCGCCGCGCCCGCACCCCCCGTCAGCGCCGTGCACATGGCATCAAACGACGGCAGCTGCAGCGCCTCGGTCAGCCGCGTCAGCTCGTCCGCCTCGGGCGCCACCGTGGCCACGTGTCGTGCAAAGTCGACGCCCGCGTGCACGTGCATCAGCACCACGCTCTTGCGCAGAAACGCGAGCGCGTACCGCTTCACAAACTCGTAGCACCCCGCCAGCGTGTTGACCCCCTCCTGCGCGAACCCCCGGTTCTCCCCCAGCGCGTCCGCCGCCAGGATCGACGCGTCCACCACCGCGCTCGGCCGCGTCCGCGCGTCCAGGTCCAGCTGCACCACGCTGAGGCAGAACTGCGCAAAGTTGGCCAGCGCCGGGTCGCCCGTGCCCGTGCCCGTGCCCGTGCCCTCGCCCTCGCCCTCGCCCTCGCCCTCGCCCTGGCCCTCGCCCTGGCCCCCGCCCTTGCCCCCCTCCATCAGGCTGTTGATCCACGCCGACCCCGGAATGTTGCGCCCCATCTGGTACACCACCTTGACCAGCTCCGCCAGATAGCACATGCGCATCATGTGTGCCAGCTCCAGCTTCTGCGCCGCCATCACGCCAAACACGCACTTGCACAGAAACACAAACGGATCCATGCTCAGCAGCGGCACGTAGTTGTCGACCGGCCGCCGCGTGCTCTCCGTCTCCTCGCCAATGTACTGCGCCATAAACAGCTGGCAGTGCTGCCGCTCGCTGTCCTGCCGGAACTCGGATTCAATGCGATTGTTGCCCGCGTACCGGTGACCCCCCACCGCAATGTACGACGTCACCGTCTCGCACAGCACCCGCAGGTGCGTCAGCTGCTGGTCCGGGATCTTAGCCACCAGTGTCCGCCCGGGCTCGACCGCCGTCCCCCGCTGCTGGATCTCCACCGCCGAGATCGAGTAGCCCACCGCCTGCGCTAGCGTGTCGCTGCAGCACAGCTCGTTTTCCAGACTGTCCAGCTCCAGCCGGAACTGCGAGTGCAGCTCGTTCGTCCGCAGCGTCTTGCACAGCCGTCGGTACACCGCCGCCAGCTCCCGCACAATGTTGCTGCCGCCGCCGCCGCCGCCGGGCGTGCCGCCGGGCGTCGCTGTGCCGCTGCCACCACCGACCCCTGTCGCTTGGTGCGCCGCAGCCAGCACCACCTGCGCCCCCCCCGGCCCCTGCAGTCCTCCCGGCCCCAGCCCGGCCAGTCCCGACGCCGACATGATGGCTCCCATGCCGCCCACCAGCCCCCCCAGCCCTCCTCCCGGCCGTATCGCCGGCTCCCACGCCTCCGCCACCAGGTACGGCACCTTCTCCTGGATCGAGTGGATCGTCGCCGTCGTCATGTACCGCAGAAACCCGTTGAGCACGTCGTCTGGCGGCCGCCGTGCCCCCATGACGTAAAAGGCCGTCGTCATCATCTGCTCGTCCAGAAAGGAGCCAAACGACGTCGTCGGCACCAGCGCCCCCGGATACGCCTCCTCCTTGCCCTTCCAGATGATGGGCAAGAAGGCGTTGCCCAGCGCCTTGCACAGCGGACACACAAACTCGAGCCGGTCCGTGTCCTCGGGATGCTGCCGCGCAATCTGCTGGTTGTGCCGCCGCAGCGTCGCCTCAAAGTACGCCTCGAAACAGTGGTAGTGCATAATGTGGCCGCAGCCCACCGACAGCGGGCCCGCCTGGCAGTTGCGCGCCGGGAAGCCCTTGCCGATGCCCTGCCGCTCCGACTCAAAGGCCTCGCCCGTCGAGCTGATCTTGACCACCCGCTCGCGGTTTTCGTGCGCCACCCCAAACGGCCGCAGCGCCTCGGCCGACCGGTCCAGGCTGCTCGGCGTCATCGCCGCCTCGCGCACAAAGTCCGGGTCCTGCAGGTCCGTCTGCCGCAGGATCCGGCTCTCGGTGAAAAAGGCAAACGTCCCGTACAGCCGCCGCTCGTCGGTGTTTTCCTGGCACAGAATGCACGTCCCCGACGGGTACTTCCACACCGTCTTCGCTGCCGTGTCCGAGGCCGCCGTCCGCGACATGTCGTCCCCGCTGTCCGCCGCCTCGTCGTCCTCGTCGTCCACGTCGTCCACCAGGCCCCAGTCCAGGTCGCTCTGCCGCGCCAGGAAGCTCTGCTGCTGCTCCTGGAACTGGGCCATCACCCGCGCCTGTCGCGCCAGCGCCGCCTGCTTCTTGCGCTCGCGCTCCTCCGCCACGCTGCTGTCGTTGGCCGGCGACGCCGTGCTGACCCGGTCCACGGCCACGCCCAGCCGCGCGTACGCCGCCGCAAACGCCCGCGGCCGCCGCTGCCGCATCCGCTTCAGGATCAGCGTGATCTTGGGCTGGCACGACTTGAGCTCCTCCCGCATCGACATCATCTCCAGCAGCGCCACAATCGTCTTGGCCGCCGGCGCCTCCGCCATGAAGTTGCTGCGCGCCACCCGCTCCAGCGCAATCTGCACAAACGAGGGCATCTCGGCCTCGTCGATGCCATCTGTACCCTCCGCCTCCGTCGTCTTGTCCTCGGCAATCGCAATCAGCACCAGGTGCAGAAGCACCTGCAGAAACGTCTCCACCCGCGTGATCGGCACCGCCGGCGTCAGCTGTCCCGCCTTGAGCGCGTACAGCAGCGAGTAGTAGATCAGCTGTGCAAAGAGGCCCGTTGCCGTGAACGCGCTCAGCCCCGAGAACGCACCCGCCCCGATCGGCCGCAGCCGCGGCTCGTACACGACGGACTCGGCCGGCTGGCCCGTCCGCCGCGCCACCCACGCGCGGTACGCCGCCTCCGACTCCTCGCGCTGGTTCTTGTTGTAGTGCGCGCTGTACGGGTCGACCTCCTCAATGTGCCGCGGGTCCAGCTCAAAGGTGCCCACGTCCGCGTTGCCGTCCGGCGCCTTGAACGTCGCCAGCTCCTCCAACACCTGCTGGAAGTTCTCCTGCTCCTGGAACCGGTCCGGCAGCTTGTTGCAAATGTCCGAGTACGACAGCGGCCGGAAGCAGAGCACGTGGATAATGTCGCGCCGCAGCGCCAGCAGCTGCGCCGCCGCCTCGTCCGCCGCGTCCACCAGCGACGTCCGGTCGCTCACCAGCACAATCAGCAGGTGCACCATGTCCTCCACCACGTCCAGGTGTTGCGCGTCGTCCTGCGCCTCCGACGTCTGCTCAAAGAAGCCCTTGACCCACCGCTCCATGCCGAACCGGTCAATCATCGACGCCAGCACCCGGCTCGGATTGCACACCACCAGCGCCGTCTGCAGCAGGAAAATGTCCCGGTGGTGCGCCACGTCGCGCTGGCCCACGCCCCGGTACGTGCCGGCCTGGTGCCGCAGGCTGATGCCGTTGCGCACCCACATGCCCGCCTTCATCTGCGCCAGCCACGCGCACACCCGCAGCGGGTAGTCGAACGCCGCCATCAGGTAGTCCTCGGCCCCGTACTCGCGCCGCGGCAGCAGCTTCCGCCCCATCGACCGCGGCGCCGCCCGCAGCTCGTCGGCCGTGAAGCCCAGCAGCCCCCGCAGCGTCTCCACCGACATGCCCTTGCCGCACTCCACGAGCCACGAGAGCGTGTAGTGCAGCGCGTGGTGAAAGCTGATCGGCTGTCGTTCCACTACAAACCGCACCACGTCATAGCGTGCCGCCGGCCCCTCAAACTCCATGTCCGTCACCGTCCGGAACGACACCTCCTCGCGGATCTCCGCCTGCCCAAAACGCAGCCGCTCCGCCCCGACCGAGTTGACGATCACGCTCTTGGCCACGCACCGGATCGCCCGGTGCAGGTCGCGGTGGTCGGCCTCCCGCAGGCCCCGGAACGCCTCCGCAAACTGCCGACACAGCCGGTTGATCTCGCGCGTGATCAGCGACGCGCTGATCCACGTGTCCGTCTCGTACTCGACGTGCTCGCCCACCGCCCGCGTGTTCGGGCAGATGCCCTGGTGCAGCTTGACTAGGTCCAGGAACTGCAGCATGTACCGGTCGTCCATCCGCAGCCGCTCCTGCACGTGTGTCGAGCCGAAGAGGTACTTGAGGTCGACGAAAAACCGGTACATGCGACGGTTAGTCACCGAGCCCGAGTCGAATGCCAGCACCGCGTTCGACGACACGTCCCACGGATGGCCCACCTGCCGCGTCGTCAAAAACGTGTACAGGATCGCCATCAGGCTGGTCAGAAAGTTGCCGCGTTCCACAATCTCCGCCGTGATCGACGGCGTCGTCAGCATCTGCAGCGAGATGTTGATGATCGAGTGGTCCGGCTCGCGGTCCCCAATCAGGTACAGCTGCGCCAGCGTCGTGTACAGCCCCGCGAACCGCAGCCCCAAGACCCTCTTGAACTCGGGGATCGTCACCACCGTCGAGATGTACAGCGACCGCAGGTCGTTGCGCACCTTCTTCCACATCCGCAGGTCGAACAGGATCAGCCAGTCCAGCCGCACCCGCTGGAACAGATCTTCCGCCGCTGGCACGCCCTTGCCCTCCGCGTACGCCGCCGGCACCCCCAGCCAGTACGGCCCGGGCTTGGGCGGCTGCACCTTGTCGGACGGACGGCCGCCGGGCGTCTTGGGAATCTCAATTCCGGATTTGGCATACGTGCTCGCCGCGATGAGCGGCTCCGCCGTGTCCGAGTCCGACGGCGTAATGTCACGCTCGCGAATCGTGCGGCGTGCCGTGCCCGGCACTGTCGTCGCCGCGCCCACCGTCGCCGTGCCGCTGGCTGCGGGCCGGTTGGTCGCCGCTGTGGCCGGGGCCGTTGCTGTCGTCGCCGTCGCCGCTGCCGTGTAGCCGGCGAGGGCCGTCTCGTCCATTCCCAGGTACTCCAGCGAAGCCAGCATCCACGGGTTGGGTCGGATGTCGGAGCCGGCCGTTCTTGTCGTCGTTGTCGCCGTCGCCGCTGGCCGTGATGGCCCGTCCTGAACGCCCTCGGCCGGCTGTACATCCGTCATCACATCCGCCATCACGACGTCGCCGTCGCCCGTCTCGTCGCCCGCCGCATCCTCGTCGTGCTCGTCGTCGTCATCCTCGTCATCGTCGTTCTCGTCGTCGTCGTCGTCGGGCTCGCCGATGATAATGTCCACATCGTCCTCGTCTTCGTCGTCGTCCTCGTCGTCCTCGTCGTCGCTGTTCCGGTCTGCCGCCGCCACCGCCGCCCGCGCCGCCTGCCGTATCCGCAGCAGGTCGATCTCGTGCGCAAAAACCGGGTTCTGGGCCATGTCTTCGGTCTGCGAGATCGTGTCCTCGTCGTCGATGCCGTGCTCCCCCACAATCGCGTGGGTGGCCGGGCTGCCCTTGCGCCATGGCCGCAGCAGCTCCTCGCACACGACACGCCGCAGAATGTCGTGGTCGTCGCCCACGCTGCAGCCGGAAATGTCGCCCAGCCATTCGATAATGGTCCCGCACATCTGCTCCCGGAACGTGTCGCGCGACGACCGGATCGTCACCGTGACCTTGATGTCCTCCAGCACCCGTGCCACCTGCAGCAGGGTCTCAATGCTCGGCGAGTGCTTCAGCAGGCTCCGCCCAATCTCGTCCGTCTCGTGGGCCCGCAGCAGGCCTTCTGGCAGCGTCGTCAGGCACGCCCGCGCCACCTGGTGCATCACGTCCGTGACTGTGTGTTTCTCGTCGTTCCAGAGAAGCACCGCATACTCGTCCGGTGGACCGGTGTCGCCCCCGCCGTACGTTGGCCCCAGACGCGACGCGCGCTCGTCCTGCTGGATCGACGGGACCGTCTTGGTCTGGCGCAGCTGCTCTGGCGAGCACGAGATGACGTCGCACATAAAATCGAGCACCCGGCCGACCGTCATGCGGATGCTGTCCTCCAGGTCCCGCGGCGTCCCCACTGCCGCCTTGCCCTTGTCCTTGCCCCCGCCGCCTTCCTGCCAGGTCGAGTGGATGGTGCAAAACATGGGCGTCCGCCAGGCCTCGGGGTCGCCACAGTCGCAGCAGCCGCTGTTGCCGGGCGACACGCTGATGCGCACCATGTGGTCCCGGTGGTCCGTTGCCTCGAAGCAGCGGCTGCAGAGACAGCACGTGTCATCTGTGCCACAGGTCTTGCACGAGTAGGATGCCTCGCCGGGCCGGAAGATGTGTCCGCATGCGTGTCCCCGTGCGGCCTCGGTGTATTCGGCCCCGTTCACCGCCCCTTGCGCTTCTCGAAGCTGGAGCGTGCCTCCCCGAAGCGGCCCGCCGGCCGTGGGAAAGAAGCGGTCCATGTACTGTGGGTTGCCACCGGCCATGCACCAGAACAGAGAGCTGAGAAGATCCCGTTTGGCCGGCTCATTGTATCGGTATGAGTACTTGGCAGCAAGGCCCATCAGGAACTCGCAGAGCTGCTGCTCCTGGGTGCTCAGTGGTGCTTCCATCTCTGCAAAACAGGGCCACCCGCGAGCAGTTCAATCCTCAGATGGTCGAGTTGGCACTTGGTGGCATCGGATCAGTCTTGGAGCTGTCGTGTGTCGTATCGGGCGAGCTCGGTCAGGTAGTTATGTGGTGAGGCGGAAGCCGGGTTGCAGTCTTGGAACCCCCGCGTGCTTATCGAGGCCTCGTGTTATCGAAAACAGAGTAGGGTGGGAACGTATCGTGCGTGCTGGGCTCCGTTTCGCTCGTTGGGAGCTGCGCGGAAAGCAGGTCCAAATGTGCTCTTCCGGTGGGGTCTAGCAAGAATATTGGTCGTGCTCGCCACACTTTTGGTGGCGGGGTTGCAGAGGGCAGGGGCGACCAGCGCGGCGATTGTGTAGTCATATTCAGGCAGTTACAGTCGCACGCTGGAATTCAAAACGACGTCATTCAGCGGGCAGTTTGCTCTGATCTCCAAGTAGCCTTATATTTTGGATTACGGGGGTATCTACGAATTGTGCATGTGCGCTCGCAGAGCAAAGCAAAAAAGTCCAAAAAAATCCAAGATATATACAGTCTGCCGTGATAACGCGCAAACTACGCAGATCACGTGTGGCGGTGTACCTGCAGAACGCCCTGCAGATTGCAGCCCTCTCGGTCGTCGGCCGTCGGCCGTCAGCCCTTTGTCGTCAGTCCTCAGCCGCCCAGCCGCTCAATCTCGCGGAAGATGTTGATCGTCAGCGTGAGCGCCCACGAGACCAGTCCGATGAGCTCAAAGGCGCTCAGCGCCCGCAGCAGGCTGTCGCTGGCTTCGGTCGCAACAAAGATCATGGCCTCAAAGGCGAGCGCGGTGCTGGCCGACTTGAAAATGATAAAAAAGAGGTCCGTCAGGATGAGTCGGATGCGTTCCTTGGGCGGGCGCAGCCCCAGCGGCTTGCCGGTGTAGTCGTCGACGGTAATGTAGCCAATATAGGGCACGGCGACAACGTCGACGACGATCGCGACAATGACCTGGGTGCGCTCCGGCGCCACGCTCGTGCTGACGCCGCCGGCCTCGCCCTCCGTGCTCAACCGCTCGCGCCGAAAGATCTCGATCGCCACCACCAGCGCCACGATCGACGTCATCAGCACCGTCAGCCGGCAGGCCAGCGGCACCAGCGGGTGGTGCATCAACAGGCCCCCCATGCGCTGCCACGGCGTCTTGCCCACCAGGGCCTCGGGTGTGTGCAGCCGGTGGTGGAAGTGGCCCACGCCGCCGCCGCCGTCGCCGCCACCCGCCTTGGGCTGCAGGGCCGTGCGCCAACCAAAGTCCGTCGGGTTGAGTCGCTGCATCTCCTCGTCGTCCAACACCTCTGACTTCTCGTTTGGCAGGTGCGGGTACCGCGTCGACTCGACAAAGGTCTGCCACTGCGACTCCGGGTTGTACCACCACGGCGTCGCCGAGGATGTCGCTCCCGAGGTTGTGCGCTGGCCACCAGCCGTCGCTGATCCGTTCCGCCCCCGGTCCGCGCGGAGCATCCTCGCGCCCTGAGTCACATGGAACTGCGCCACGATGACCGGCTCGGCCGAGCGCAGATGGTCCCATTTCCGGCCCTCCTTGCTCAAGAACATGTGCGTGAAGCGGGACACCAGGCCGCTGCCGCTCGCGGCGGGCGCGAGAGCCTCGTCGGGGGTCACACTAGGCTCGTATGTGTCAGGTGTGGTCGAGTCGTGTGGTGCTGTCTCGGGCTGAGTCGCTGGTTTTGGCGCCGGCACCGGTGCGCTTGTTGCTTCGGCTTCGGCTTCTGCGGCTGCGTCTGTCGGTGCCGGTGCTCCCGCTCGCGTCGTGGGCATGTGGAGGCTGTCATCGCCGCCGTCATCGTGGGCAACTTCTTTGCCGTTGCCCCCCAGCCGCGGTTGGTGTGTCACCAGAGGATCATGGTTGCGCTGTGGTGGTTTCGCGTGTGGCGGTCGTTGGATCACCCAAGCTTTGAGACATTAGCACAAATGAGCTCTCGATCAAGAACAGACGCACACATACGTGGTACCGTCCTCACTGTCTCTCGTGACATGACCTCTGGACGTAGGTCGACATGGGCAACCCGGACAAAAAGCGCCAACGGCCCCCCCGGAGACAGCGGAGCCGACGTGAGCCGGTGGAAAAAGGGACTATGACAGGTAGAAAGGGTCGGTCAGACGTCAGAAAGTGGCGGGCGTATCCATGAAATCAGTGCGGCGTTCTCCGGCTCGAGATAATAGGGACAGGCGAAAACAAGACTGCAACGCTACGCGCGGATGGCCATCGGAAGGAGGGCGCAGCAGGAATGACCAGCTCTGGCAGGACAATGTGCCGATGCCAAGGCAAATTTTAGTAGCCACAATCAGATAAGCGCCATAACTGCAATGCTGTAATGCTGGTCAAACTCCGTTGCTACAGCGCGGCCAGGGCAAAGCTCCAGCGCCACCGCACGAAACTTGCTTTTTTTTTACCTTTGTCAAGCTCCCTGTCTCTCGTAATCCCGTCCTTACGTCGCTGACAGGAGCGAGAATACGCGGAAAACCCCTAGGCGCGCCACTTGTTCGACAAGGACCACAACTGTTGCTATGGCGCTACGTGAAATTGACCACTCAGGAGCCATGGCCAGCTAGCATGTCGTCATGATTGCACCGGGTCTGCTATGCGTAGACGGCGAATGTCGGTGCCTAGCCAAGCCACACCGCTGTGCATAAGAGGTCGGCCGAAGGAGCAAATGTCTGGTGATGCAAACGCCAGCTGCAGTAAATAGCACAACCCCGCGAGACGTGGCTGACGCGTGCAATTTCCTTGGCCAAGCCTTGCTCCGTCTTAGAAGCTTGCCGAGTCAGCTGCCCGGGCGCCGTTTCTTAGTGGCGCCAACCCGGACTTAAGAGACAATCTGTCTTGTATTCGGGTCTTGACGCGACTGGATCTGGCTGACACCACGCCAGGACAACCACCCCCCCGTGGTACCAAGCAATGCGGCTCTTTCTGCTGCCCATCTCGACGCGCCGCACGCTGCTGTACTGCGAACGGCAGCTGGCAGCAACACCGACCGCATCACAGCCGCTCCCGCCACCAACGGATGACAAAGCGGCACTGAATTTGGCCTCGGCCGAGGCACCGGCCCAGCCCCCCGCCTTGGCCCCGGACCAGGCCCCAGGGCCGACACCGTCACTGGTCGACAAGGCCCAGGAGCGTGCCGCCCGTCTCTGGGCCGGCTGGGAGAAAAAGCCGGCCGGCAGCTGGCAGCGTCGCATTGTCGCCTACGGCAATGCTGGCTTTCGTCGCATCCCGTTTGAGGAGTGGGGGCTCAAGTCGGTGCCGCCGCAGACGCGCCAGGAGAAGCGGGCCAGCGACGACACCGCGCTGACGACGGGTCTCCCGTCTGTCAATGTCGTCTTCCCGCCGTCTGTTCTACCGCCCGACAGCGTCCTCGGGCTCCTGCGCCGTCTCAGCACCGAGCGCGAGGCCTTGCACCGACAGCGGCTAATCTGGTGCCTGGTCGGCATGCCCATCACGGCGCCCATTGCCATCATCCCTGTGTGAGCTTAGTCTTTGTATCCTTGCCGTCTGTCTTTCTCGCTGACTCGGAATAGCGTGCCCAACATCCCGTTCTTCTATCTAGTGTACCGAGTGTGGTCCCACTGGCGCGCCATTGAGGGCGGCAAGCACGTTCAATCCCTCCTACAACACGACCGGCTCGTCCTCTCGCCGTCGCCCGTCCTCGACGCTATCTACAAGGAGGAGAAAAAGAAGTTGGACGCCGCGGACACCGCTGCCACCACCGATACCGCCGACACCGAGACAGAAGCGCTTCTGCTGACCAATCCCGGCGGCCAGGCGGTGGCCGACGCGTTCGACTCTCCGCAGTTGGAACTAGAACTAGAACGGGCCGTGTGGCAGGTCGAGACTGCGATTGCCAAGGAGACGCAGCAAACCGCAGATTCCAAATCGTTGCCGCCACCGCCCGACGCAAGCACGCACGGCCCCGCGGAAGAAAAAGAGAACAAGCCCTAGAAAACGATGTTGGCCGGGATCTACAACCGGTGTTTGCACTGGAAAAGGAAAAGAGCGACAGATGGAGCAGCTGCCCTCCGAAATAGAATGTCGTTTGCCGGCCCCTGTTAAGAGTTTTTACGTTAGGACGCCGGTGGGAGACTGCGTGGAGGTCCAGGCCCAAACGGGTACGGAGAAAGATACAAAATATAGATCGACCGTTCCGCAGCTTTCCGTAGGGACCAAAAGTACGCGGAGTTGGGGGCTGTGCCTTGGCCACTTCTGGCGACTGTTCTGCCCCTCTACTCCCTAAGCGTCCATACCCCAGACAATTAGTGGTAGTTCCCATATGAGGAAAGGCTCGGCCTTTGCACAAATGAGAATTTACTGCTTGTTTGGGGCTTGCATTGTTTCCCCCTCATACGACATAAATCACGTAACTTACGAGTTCGGACGGTCCATGTTATCTGTACCAGTACTCGTACTCTGCATGTGCCTGCTTTCGCTGCTTGATTGCGCATGTGAGATATTAGGTTCTCGCCGCCACCGCCGCCACCGCCGCCGCTGCTGCCTATTTGTGCAACCTGCAAAGCGGCCAAGCTCCAGCGCCGTTCAAAGGCTCGTACTCGTATTGGCTCTGGCAGCTCTGGCCAGGCTAGGCAGGAGTAATAAATCGCCCCCTTAGCTGAGATTGGGACGAGCCCAAAAGGGGCACTGTCTGGGGGCAAAGGACGACAAGGGAAACGGACTAGGACCAATGTGACCTGTTGGACTGCAGAGGCGGTACTCAGCAGCATGAAGCAACAACCGTAATGCCTTTGTCTAGCTGTCACATGGGAATTTTCTCGGATTTACTGCGCTCTTTTGTGGAGAAAAACCAGGTTGGTTCACGCCCCTCACGCACCCCCCCCTTCTCTCCGCTCTTTCCTTTTCCCGATACTTGGCAATTCGCCAACCAGGAATGGCAGGCAGCATCTACCGGGGAGTAGCGATTTCTCCCATTTAGAGGATCATAGTTTCTGTCCCACAAAACACATATTTTTTGCTGCTGGAATACAACCACGAGGAGACAAATCGCTGAACGCTCTCCCTGACGGGGTTGTTGGCCCGTGAGGCATCCGGCATCGTGTCCCACTCAGCAGCGAGGTCCTCTGCTCGCCAAAGGCAATAGTTCGTCCTGCCTGGGCAGCAACAAACAATAGCCCTGGCTCTCTGTCCCCCTCCATTTTGTTAGGGCCAACCCGGGCAAATCTTCTCTCCTTCTCTCCTCCTGCTGCTGCTGTTGGCCACACGTTCGACACTGCCATCTCGACTCGGCACGTGCTGCAGTGTGCGCTTCTCTCGCTATTTTTCTTAGGGGAGGCTGGGCGACAAAGCGGCGAGCCTCATCCACCGCCGTCTTGACGAGGGATATCGGCATTTGGAGATTTCATCACACCCGGATTTCTGCAGATCCGCCAAACGACCACCGACCACCAGCGTCGAGTCTTACGCCTCCGCATCGCTGACGGTCAAGACCGTGCGACCGAAGTAGAGCGATCTTCAGCGTCTCACCAGCGTCATTCTTCCGCCTTCTGTCTTCCGGCTCTTTTACGCCCGTCCCGCCTTTCGAACTCTTGAGCCGCCTCCCTTCATTCCGCCCGACACGAGAACAATCTCCGCGATGGAAATCGATTCGCCTACACAGCGGCTGGCCGGCTCGGGACTCACGGCGGGCGACACCGCCTTGTTGGCCTCGGCGGCAGCTGTGGCCGCGCAGCAGCAATCAAATAGCGCCGCTGCTCAGGCAGCATCGCATCTCAGCTTCCGGAGGTAAGCTGTGGCCCGAAAGGACGGTCGTAAGAGGTCGCGCCTCACGCGATTTCTGACTGCCCCGATGTGCACGTTGGATTCTGTCGCACTCGATCCTCTTCTCTTGAGAATATGCGTGATGCTAACTTTCCAAAGACAACGAGCATCTAGAGCTTGCCAGGTACGCTTTATTTTCTATGCTCTTTTATGTCTTGCATTTGCTTCCACGCGCGGCCGGATTCGCCGAGGCTCCTTATATGTCGGGTCATCCCCTCAGAGCTGACATCCCCACAAATGGCACCAGTGTGCCGAGGCATCCTCTCGACGGCCCGCCGACCATCCACGGGAGCCTCTCTAATGCGTCCCTTAATCCCTTTTGTATCTTCATGTACAGTCAGGCTGTTGGCTAATCAGATTGTAGACATGCCATGCTAGAAAGGTAAATTCCCCTCCATGCCGTACTGCTTTACTACTTCGCCTCCGACAAATGTGCCTTCATCGAGACTAGAGAGGCCGAGGCATCCACCACTTTGGCAAACCACGAGTCTTGGTCGGTAGCATCCGCTCACACCTGCTGTGTTCCAGGTTCGATGCGACGCCGCCAGCCTCGGCGTCCCGTGCACCAATTGTGTCGCATTCAATATCGAGTGCCGCATTCCCACACCCAAGCGCAAGAAGGTCTCCCCGCAGGCGGCAACACCCGCAGGACAGAATTACAAGGACTCTGACAGGTGAGTCCAACGAACTCCCGCAGTCGAGTTGTTGCTCACACCTGCGTAGTGACCGCGGTGATGGCTCCGAAGACAAGTCTCCTCGTTCCAGCAGTGTTCCCGCTTCCAACGTATCGGTACCAGCCGCGCAGCCTACGACCTCCGGTCCCCGGCCGTCCGTCCATCATACGTCGGAGGGCACGCCGTCCTCGTTGTTGACGGAACTGGAGGCCAAGAAACAAGAAGTCGACACCGGCACGTTTGTGAACCTCCTCATGAAGCCTCGCTTTACTCGCGCCCCGATCACGGAGCCGGGCCGCGTCGCCTACCTCGGCGAGTCAAGCAACTTGACTCTTCTAGTGCACGACCAGGCGGGCTCGACCGATGTGGTTCACTACCCCTTGCCCGAGAACGTGCGGGGATCGCGCGCCCGTCTGACGGAGCTCGATAATGTTGAGATCGAGATTCTCCAACAGCGCGGTGCCTTTCTGCTGCCGCCCCGGGAGCTATGCGACGAGCTCATCGATGCCTACTTTGTCTGGATCCATCCCATCATGCCAGTCATCAACCGCACCCGCTTCATGCGCAATTACCGGGATCCCAACAACCCGCCGTCTCTGCTACTTCTCCAGGCCATACTCCTCGCCGGTTCGCGCGTCTGCGACAACCCCAAGCTCATGGATGCCAACGGCTCCACTACGCCGGCCGCCCTTACGTTCTATAAGCGTGCCAAGGCTTTGTATGACGCCAACTACGAGGACGACCGAGTCACGATTGTGCAGTCGCTGCTGCTCATGGGCTGGTACTGGGAGGGCCCGGAAGACGTGACCAAGAACGTCTTCTACTGGAGTCGCGTGGCCACGATCGTGGCGCAGGGCTCGGGCATGCACCGCAGCGTGGAGGGCTCGCAGCTCAGCATAACCGACAAGCGGTTGTGGAAGCGGATCTGGTGGACCCTCTTCACGCGGGATCGGTCTGTGGCCGTGGCGCTTGGCCGGCCGATACACATCAATCTGGAGGACTCGGACGTTGAGATGTTGACGGAAGACGACTTTATCGAGGATGAGCCCGGCCAGCCGAGCGAGTTCAAACCGGACGAGCTGCACGTGCAGTTCTTTCTGCAACATGTCAAGCTGTGTGAGATCATGGGCCTCGTGCTATCGCAGCAGTATTCGGTCGCGTCCAAGGGCCGCCAAAAGAGCCCGATCGACCTGACGCACAGCGATATGGCCCTGGCCGACTGGCTACAGAACTGCCCGCGCATTGTGTGTTGGCACATCCAGGGCCGCAGCTTCTGGTCTGCGCTGCTCTTCTCCAATTACTACACGACGCTTTGTTTGCTGCACCGGGCCTACATGCCTCCCGGCTCGGGATCTCATCGGTTCGCCGAAGACACCACGGCCTATCCGTCGAGGAACATTGCGTTCCATGCGGCCGGGGCGATCACGTCCATTGTCGAATATCTGGTTGCAGAGGATCAGTTGCGGTATTGTCCGGCTTTTATCGTGTACAGTCTCTTTTCGGCCTTGATCATGCACGTCTACCAGATGCGGTCGCCGGTTCCTTCGATCCAGCAGGCTACGCAGGAGAATCTCCGGACGTGCATGGGTGCGCTCAAGGACGTCTCCAAGGTCTGGCTCGTAGGCAAGATGGTCTATGCTTTGTTCGAGTCGATCTTGAACAATAAGGTTTTCGAGGAGCGTCTCCGGAAGGCCGCTGGCATTCGCCATCGCAATATGATGCATACTAGCAAGATGGAGACAGACGCCAACCAACAGCAGGCTCAACAAATGTATCAGCAGCAGCAGCAACAGCAGCAGCAACAACAACAGCACCAGCACCAGCACCAGCACCAGCACCAGCACCAGCACCAGCACCAGCAGCAACAACAACACCAGCAGAAGCAGCAGCAGCAGCAGCAGATGGATCTGTCGATGCGCAAGTACGACGAAATGGCCATTGACTTTAGCGTGAACACGCCACAGCCACAGGAGTCGTATGAGCGCTCTCGGCCGCAGACGCCGAGTCCGTTGGCAGAACCGAAAGCCGAGCCCACGGGCACGCACATGCGACCACCGTCTACGGCAGCGGGAGGCGGGAGACCAACGGCGGACACATACATGGGTGGCACGAGCGGGACGGGTGGCAACGGATCGACATCGCGGCCGCACACGCGACCACAAACACCCTTTGTGTCGGGATTTTCTCTACCGACGACACCGCCTGACCTGTATCTGGTGACAAGGAACTCGCCAAACCTGTCGCAGTCGGTGTGGGAGAACTTCCAGCCGGACCAGCTGTTCCCGGACAGCACAGGTTTCTCGACCATGTTTCCGCCGACGATGCCGCCGACACCATCAGGCCATTCCGTGGATCCAAACACCATTGGGCTGGGGCAGCAGCCGCCGCAACCACAGCACACACAGCACAGTCCGTATGCACCGCATGTGTCGCCGCCGTCATCAGCCAAGACGGCGGGCACCGGGCTAGGCGCTGGAGGCAGCCCGCTGCCACAGACAGGAAGTGTGCCATCAGGGGTCGGCGGGTTCCAGTCACAGCATGGTGGTGGGGCGATGTGGCAGACACCGTTTGATAGGGTACTTCCGGACGGGCAGAGCCCGAGCGACAGTTGGAGCACGGGATCGGCACAGGGCCAGCCGGTGCCATCAACACTGAATGTGGAAGACTGGTAGGTGACGGGCGAGCAAGGGGATTGGCGGCCCGAATGGTGACTAACAAGGGCGGTCTAGGTTTCAATTCTTCGGGATCAACGGCGACACCAGCGGGAGCGGGATCAATCTTGACCTGTCGGCCATGTAATAGGAGAGGAAGCGTGACGGGAAATCACACATGAATAGGCTTTACGGTATCGACATGGACGACATTGATATGGGGAGAGAAAACTGGCCTGGTGCTTTGGCCGACAGCCTGTAGGATACCAGTAGGACTGGCGGACGGACTCTCAAAATTTTGGACTTGTTGAAAGACAGCAAGCAAATGCAATGACGATATTCCTTCTCGCCAAGCAGTGTGATTTTCGAGCGCAAGTGTCCGCGGCTTACGAGTACAGCGTGTATGATCTTGGCAAGCAGGGAGGCCGCCGGACAGAGTATCTGAGGTAACAATGGACGGGAGAAAGGAGGTGACAGGCGGCAAGACGGAGGCAGGCGATTGGTGCGGAACGGAGGTGCAGCTGCAGGGCGAGAGGCGTGTATGCAGCTTGGGGAGCTTTGGAAGCGGAGCGGCAGGGCAGGCAGTGCAGGCCTTGGCAGAGGTACCTTATCTTCCGAAGATGACTCAGGACGAGGCTGTGTAAGTGTCTAGGCGAATCTCACCGGTGAGGCTAGTCTGGCCACTTGAACGTAGTAGCGTTCGAGCTAGCAGTAGTGCTCTCGAGGAGGGGGGAAACGAGATCCGGGGGAATCCCGACGCATGACATTCCTTTGAGGAGGACACTTGTAATCTCACCACACTTGTTAAGAGGCTGGCTGCCTAGACGCGTCCTCTGTGGGTTGCTTTATCGGAGAGGGGGGGGCCCAATAAGAGGACGGTAGACCCAACGGCCCTGGTGGCAAACTGGATTTCTCCGTATGCGTACTCCGGACTCATTGGTCGATCCCATAGGACTCTGGACTATTGGCCGTTTGGACTCTAGACTTTTGGGCTGTTGCCCGTGGTAAATGGCTCATGTGCCACCCCAAAACGCAAAAAGTCCAAAAGTCCAAAAGGCCTTGGCATATGTCGTCATGTGGCTCCGGTGATGAACCGTTCATGTCCCGCTTGGGAATAGGCGACAGGCTGCGGACGGCTTGATGGTGGCAGCTAAGGTGTGGGTGCTTTCTGGGAGAGCATTTAAACAGGGAGGGGGGGCCTCGTCCTCGTCCCCCCCCCCTCTGTTGATTCTGCCACCGGCTTTTGTGCTTGATCGCTGTGAATCTGCCAACAAAACACCATGACTGGTCAGTACTGTTGCCGCAAGCCTCTTCTCGGGCCAGAGACGGATGCTCGGACAAAGCTGACAATGCAGAACCAAAAACCATTTCTGTTGCCCCGGACGTGGCCCCTGACGAGGTGGCCCCGGATAACTCGTCCGCCTCTCCGCCGACGGGCAACTTTCTCGAGGTCGGCTCACACGAGGACCGCCGCGGCAGCGCCGAATGGGGTACGTTTTGGTGGTAGTGAGAACATGTTTATGAATCGGCGTGCTGACCATGTCCAGACGCATCCAAGGTGCCGCCCAGCCGGTTCCAGAAGCGCAAGGGCTCCATCTACTCGACGCCCAACTCACGCGACGGCCATGTAGACAGCAACTACGCGGCCAAGTTCCATGCCAAGCACGCGGAGCTGGGGTACAACAACAAGAAGTGATTTTTTTTTTTAATTTTTGGCAAAGAGAAAATATAGCATCATACACGAACACTCCTTCTCCCACACATCGATCACGTGACGCAAGATAAAGTAGACGGAAACCAGAAGAGTGTGACAAAAGAAAGAAAAAAAAAAACCGAACCGCATGCCGTCTGCCGGGCCCTCGGGCGCCTACTCGTCCATGTCCTCCAGGTCAATGGCGTCGGGGTTGGCGACGGGCTCGGGGGCGGCCGCGGAGACCTTGGGGGCGTCGCTGGCGGCGACGAAGCCGACGGGGGCGCGGGCCTGGCGGTCGAGGGCGGCCATGGCGTCGGCGGTGCGGTCGGCGGCGTCGGGGTCGTCGGGGTCGTCGGTGGAGGCGGCAGCGGCGGCGTGGGCGCGGGCGAGGGCCTGGGCGGCGACAAAGTTGACGTCGGTGTTGTACTGGGCCTGGACGCTGCGCTTGATGCGGAGCATCTCCTTGAAGGTGTCCTCGTTGCCGTGCTGGACCTCAAAGGCGTGCCACTGGGCCCAGAAGGCGGGCCGGGCGCGGGGGTCGCAGAACTGGGAGGCGTGGCCGTAGATGGCGCGGGCGCGGTCGATCTCGCCGAGGCGGCGCTCCATGTCGGCGAAGCGCAGACACATGTCGGCGGCCTCGCCGTCGGGCAGGGTGGCGATGGCGCGCTCGTAGATGGGGCGGGTCGAGGCCATGCCAAAGTTGGAGGCGCTCTTGGTGACGTAGAGCTGGAACATGCTGGCGCGGTCCTCGTCGGCGACGGCGCGCGTGGCGCGCTCGTAGATGCGCATGGCGTGGCGGGCGAGGCCGCGCTCCTCCTCGAGGGCGCCGTACAGCAGAAAGATGGCCTTGGCGAAGCGCGGCGGACAGCCCTCGAGCGCCTGCTCAAAGAGGTCGCGCAGCCGCTCGATGCCGATGCGGCGGTCGACCGCCTTGGTCAGGTACAGGTTCCAGAGCTCAAAGGCCACCGGGTAGCTGAACAGGTCGAGCCCGCGCTCGTACACCTGGAAGGCGTCCTCGTGGTAGCCGTGCTCGGCCAGCAGCGCGGCGTAGTTGACGACCGTCTGCGGCGTCGCGATGCGCAGCGCAAAGATGCGCTCGTACACCTTGCGCGTCTCGTCCAGGCCCTCGACGCTCTCCACCAGATCCACAAAAAAACTCCACAGCTTCCAGCTCTTGTGCACGCGCTGCTGCGGCGGCAGCGTCTCGTCAAAGTAGTCGACTGCCGACCGCCGCGGCGCCTGCACCGCCTTGCCCATCACCCGCACCGCCTCGTCGAACCGCTCGCCGCGCAGCTCCAGCTCGGCCCACTCGATCCACATGTCGGCCAGCTCCGCCACCGACCGGAACGGCACCCGCACCGCCTTGTCCAGAATCACCCGCGCCGTCGCCACGTCTCCGCCCGTCTCGTAGAAGCGCGCGTAGCCCGCCCACAGCTGGTGCAGCGCCCCCGTCGCCCGCTTCGGGTCAATCGTCTCCAGGGCTCGTGCGTACGTCGCCGCCACCTCCGTCTTGTTGTCGCCCCACAGCGCCACCCGCTTCTCCCACTCGGCCACGTTGTGCGGGTTCTGCCGCAGCAGCACGTCGTTGAGCAGAAAGGCCCGTCGGTCCATCAGATGCTCGAACCGCAGCATCCGCAGGTCCAGGTCCGCATCCATGGCCTCGTCCACCCCCCCGCCATCGCCTGCCGCCGCCGCCCGCTCCATCAGCGCCCCGATCACCGACTCCTCAAACTCAACGTACGACTCAAACACGAGGGTAAAGTCCCGCACCGTCATCACCGTCGTCACCGCCTCCTCAAACACGTCGCGTGCCCGCTCAAACCGCCCCCGTCGCGCCCAGTACGCCGCCAGGCCCGCCCACAGCTTGCCGCGCTGGTCCGAGTACCGCGCGATCCCGCTGCGCAGCAGCCGCTCCACGTCGATGCCCGTCTCCTGTCCCGTCTGCACCTCGTTCGCGTGCGCCACCAGCCAGTCCACCATGTCGCCCCAGAGCTCGTACTGCCCCTTGGCCTTTTTGCTGCGGAACCGCGCGTCGTTCAGCACCCGGATGTACGTCCGCACCACCTCCGTGTGTCGCCCTGCCGTCCCCAGCAGCTCAATGTAGTCCTCCGCGTCCTCGGGGTGCACCTGCATGTACCGCCGCCACACCCGCACCGCCGTCTCTCCGCCCGCCGAGTTGGCAAACGGCCGGTACAGCGCCCAGATCCGGTTGTGCTGCGTGATCGGCAGCGCCCGCAGCGCCCGGTCAAACGTCCGTCGCGTAAACGTCACCACCGCCTGTCGCATCAGGAATCGCAGGTACAGCTCCCAGATCCGCGGCATCTTGTTCAGCAGGATCAGCGCCCGCTCAAACAGCCCGTTGACCTTGCGGTACTCCGCCGCGTATGTCGCCGCGTTCAGTCCCGACACGTGTTTCGTCCGAAAGTTCAGATACTGTCTGTCAGCCTCCTGTCGACCCTGTCTGGGTGCTCTCGTCTTTTCGCCACCCACTCACCATCTTCCACAGCTTGTAGGAACGCGGCAGCTGCGTGCACGCCCGTTCCATCACGTAGGCCTGCTCCAGCACCGTCCCATGTTGCTGCTTCTGCCGGATGTACGACAGCCACGGCCGTGTCGCGCCCGGATTCCGGTAAATGTCCCTTTCGTACGGCGCGTCGGCCTCGTTGAGTAGGTGAAGGTCGGGCCGGGGGCCCGTCGCCGCTGGCGTCTGCATCATGGCGTCGACGAGCTGCAGCGTCACCACAAGACCGGCAAAAACAAGAGGCGAAACGACGGTGAAAAACGAGCGTAGGGTGACAATGGGAAGATGAGAGAACAGATTGACAGCGCAGTCGACCTCACGCCCTCGCCCTCGCAGCCATCGCTTGCCCAAGACCCGTGCGAGACAGTACACGTGTCCGTGCCGTGTGCGCTGCGTCGCTAGAGATGCGCTGGTGCCGGTCGCGGTCGTCGAGGGGGGCTGGGTGATCAGGTCGCAGGGGGGTCGAAAAAGTTCGCAGGGGGGGTCAAAGTTGCT